>CM073768.1:103830334-104061275 GCA_037158775.1 Hetaerina titia
ATACATGTAGTATGAAACCAAGAGGTCTCAAGGAGAGCATCTGGAGGATTGGGGAGGGAACCAAGGGGTGCTTGGAGGGTGGAAGAAGAGAGAAACGGAAGGGGAGGGGTCATCATTCCGCGCTCACAAGCCTCTCCATCGGTCACATCCATCCACGACTTCTTTGCCCCCCCCCCCCATTGCTTCCACTCCTGCTCACCTCCCTTTCGTCTCTTGCGGAGTCCAGCTGATCTATGGGTCGATTTAGAATTGTGGGTGAGGATAGGCGGTGAACCCTAATGAGGATGACGATCAGGTCCGGTGCAAGGGGTCAAACAGCCTCCCTCGGTCCACCCTGTTCTCAGCCCCTGACAAGAGTTATGCACTCGTACTTTCTGAATTATTTATATGTTCTCATATTTTCTTGATTATTATGATTCAAGTTTATCGTGGAAGAAACATTTTCCACTATAATTTAGAATTATTGCTGGAAATATAAACGTGACGAAAACTCAGTAATCAAAATGCACATATCGATTCCAAAATTAACATTTTCTTGCTTCCTACTCACACATAGTAAATGTACGCGGCAATAGATGGACCAGTTGCCAGACCAGGACATTCACCATGGGTGAACAAATATTTCTCGTAAGCGAATCCCGTACTTATTAAGAATCATTAGAACATCTAAGCAACCTTCACTGCATCTGTCGCCATTTCTCGCCCTGCAAACCCTTCCGTTCGACCAAATTCTTTCGTAAAGCTTCATACAGTTGGAAATAAAAAAACATTGTGTTTATAAAAAACAAAGTACAAACCATGAACTTATTCTGTCGTAAATATACCAAGCAGAAACATGTTTCTTTGAGAGGCAGAGTAGAGACTAATGAAACAAAATTAGAGAAAAAATCCGCACACGATTCATTTCACGTCCGTCGATTACTTCATTAAATCGGGCTTCTTATAAAAACCACAGGTTTTCATTCCGCAAAGTAGCATTATGGATCCTTCCATTCCCAACCCAGACGATAATCTATAGCGATAGAATCCTACCGGATTAGATGGGAGGGGCGATTGCCAGGTGACCCAAAGGGATCAAGTTAGAATCCCGCATGGAAAGCGTGCGTTATTTGCCATTTTATGATTCGTTTTAACTGGGCAATAATGGTGCGTAAAGACCTTCCCCGCAGATGCACCCGACGACATGGAATGCCGCCACCATTTCTAATGCCGGCACGCATTTTCATAAATTCAAAGCCGCACACCCACGAACTCCTCTCTCCGCCACAGCGCTCGCTCCCGCCACGGGGTTGCAACTTCCACACTGCTCCTCCAACCCCAGCCCTGCTGACCCTCCTTTAACACCTCCTCAAACACCCCCTCTTCGCCCCCCACGCAGAATTACCTCTCACCCTACCTTCTCCCTCTCTTCAGGGGCGTTCCACGCCCCATTTCTCCTCCCGCCACCTCTTACCTCTCATGCATGATTTAACTACAGGGTGAGGGGCATACTACCGCTGCTATCCCTTCCCCCAACACGCCGCAGCCCGACCACAATGGCTTCATTTATTCTTCTCGCGTGGAGGAGGGGACGGCAAGCCGAGATTCGACCCCATCCCCCGCATTCCTCTCGCCCACACCCCTCGGAAAACGCGGGATGGTGGGACATCGCCCCTTCGCCCCATCACCCCAATGATCCGCATGCCTTTTTAACGTGCCCTTCCCACTCTCCACCCTTTCTCCTTCCCCTTTTTTCGCAATCGTCTGACGGCGAACGTGTGTGCTCGAGTCAACGGGAAATGAAATTCCTCGTAGACAGACAGCGACCGATGGGCTGAGATCTTGAGCGAAATGGGACGTCTTCCGAACGAACGCGCATACCCACACCGGTAAAACGTCCGAGTTCATTGCGACTGGGCGTCGTTGTTTTGTTTCCGGCTCGTCACCAGAAGGCTTCGGTCAAAATACCCGAAGTGTGTAACGACTGTATTCGCTCGGGGGCAATGTATGAAGATTGCGACTCTACCGTTCAAAGTCGGTCGTCCTCCCTTCCGCTGTATGGACTAAGGAGATAGGTGTTGGGAGTTAGAGTAAATTCCAAGTAAAGCGAGCTTATCATTGGAATGATGCGAACTAACGATGCATCTGGAGGGCAAGAGCCATTTGAGTATGAAAATTATAAACAGAATTCCTAAAGTTCTTTATTTCATTTTACATTGGCACCAATCATTAACTACGGCTGTCCATAATCGCTACAAAAAATTTAGAAAAATGTACCATATGACAAGGTTTTCTATACTATTGTCGAACAAGGTTGTCGTCAACCCTGTTATGTAGCATGTAATTCGTAACCAAAGCAGATGTCCAGCAGAAACTGGGTAGATCTGAAGGATAAAAATACATCAATCACACGTTGCCACCCGTAGTATTACCATGAATGTTTTTCGAACAGTTTGGCTGCGAGATTTCCAACCATCCGCCGTCCAATTAGTTCAGATCCAGCGGCAAGTGATTATCATTTACCTTTTCATCTTAAGGTATTCATAGCTGAGCTGAGACCTTACGAGTTCATTCAACTACCTCTTACTTTCTCAATACGCTTCGTAAGACAGCGATGGCACCAGTTTCCACCTTCTCGCAAAAATATGCGTGGGACTTGGCTCTGCATCGTGCCACTCGCAAACTAGAATAGATCATAAGAACCTATACATACAATACCCGCTGAGGTAATCTTATTTAAACACGGGTACAAAACATAAATTAGGGCATCAAGTTTAATAAAAATTGGCAATTTTTATTAATCATGATATTCCACCATATCACGCCTGAAACGTCTCTTTTTATTAGGGCATCAAGTGTTTTATTGTTTATAACAATCCCGATTATAAGTTATGATTGGAAGCTTGAGATCGAATTTTAATACAATAAAAAGAATCAAAGCGCAAAGTTCAGTATTTTCACATCGTTGAACAAAAATGGCGATAAGAGAACACAATATAAATTCTCCTAAAGTTACGTCTACATGAAAAATATCCTGAATATGCAAACCAGTCACTTACAAAATGGTTACCGAAAACACTTCAAAGTCCGAGACCGGTAATTTAAACATTTTTAATAACCCAGTGAGTGTTTTGGAAAATTACATAATTAAATTCCACGAAACTGAATGTCCAAAACACTCTTGAATGGGAAATTTAATATGTATGCATAAAAAAATATTCAAAAGTATTTTTTATATGCTGATTAAAAGGACAAATTAAAACGATTTCATTATAAATGGCATCGATGTGATCAAATATACCCGAATATAACTATTGTGTAAAATATCTTTCCTGAATAAGTACACCATTAAATATGATAATATGCCAAAATGCTGTAATAAGACTCTTTGAACTCATTATTTTTGGGAAAAGTCCAGCAGGAATCTCCCACTGATGGAAAATATGTTTCCGATTCTTGGCGATTATTACGAATCCAGCCTTTCCTCGATGACTCTGTATTCATTTTATTTCCGGAGTTACAAAATAATATTCTAATTGTTCATTGATTGACAGCGATTGCCAAACACATCATGGATTAGCAGCAGACAAATTGGAAATCACCATATTAATCAACCCGGTTGGATTGTTAGGTAATGATAGATCAGAGCTTGTAGTAAATCCAAGGGATTGTGCCATCCACATATCTAGGTACAAGGACAGTTTCTTTCATTGCGTCCCCGTGGAGATTTCATAAAAAATTCAATCTTCAAACAATCATTGTATGGGTGAAGCTGAGGGTGCCCAGAATCAACCAGATTACAACCGGACCCTCCTAACTCTATCTCCACGCACGTATACTCTATTACCACGCCCCTTTAAATAATATGACGTCGTGCCAATTAGTTATTAATATAATCTATATTAAACCGTGGATCACGGATGAGATTATTACAAAGAGAGATGAGAGAAGAAAATGGCAGAATGTAAACACAGGGTTCGGCAAAAGGAAGTACAAAGAGTTAAATAATAAATTGATACGAGCAACAAATTAAGTAAAAGAAGCATGGTGGAAGGCGCAGTGTGAGGATATGGAAATTTTGTAGAGGAAGGGTGAAACTGGAACGGTATACAGCAAGGTTAAATCGTTATCGGGAAGTAAGAAGGGAAGAACTATGCTAATAGTTAGAGTAAGTCGGGCAAGATAATAGTTGACAGAGAAAATATCCAAGAGAGATGGAAGGAGTATATAGAAGCATTGTAAGGAAAAGAACTTAGGCCAACAAGGTTAGACATAGAAAAAGAACACGACGTAGATGAAGACAGCATAGGTCCAGACATTCTCGACGATGAGATAGAAGGGGATTAAGGGAGATGAAACCAAATAAGGCCATGGAGGTAGACAACATTCCTGCGTAACTACTAATAGGTTTAGAAAAATGAGGGAGTTAGAGTCTTATGGGCTGATTCGTAGTATCTATGAGGAAGGAATCTGGTCGGAAGACTGTGAGATCATTTTTAGTTCCTATTCCGAAAAAGGTAAAGGCGACAATATGTGAGGACTACAGAACAATAAGTTTGATATCCCACGCAGCTAAAGTTGTTCTCAGGATGATCAACAAAAGGAAAGAGAGTAGGGCAAATTATTACTTAGGGGATGATCAGTTTAGGTTTAGGAACGGGAGAGGTACTCGTGATCCCATTGCAATAATGATATCACGAATCAAGAGGAACAATCAGGGCATATTTGCGTGTTTCGTAGATTTTGAAAAAGCGCATTGGGAAAAACTTTTGAGTTCATACAGAATAGGAACAGATTGAAGGGACATGAGGCTAATCCCTACCTGTACATGTCTCAGACTGCTCAGGAGCGAGTGGGGAACGGAGAGTAAGGATGGGCAGTGTTATTATGAGATGTAAGGTAAAGTTGTCCATTATCACCTGTGCTCTTCAATGTATATGTGAAGGAAATAACTGAAGAGGTATGGGAAGAATTGGAGGTAGGAATAAAAGTCGGCTAGGAATTCGTAAAATCAGTTTTGCTGATGACCAAGCTCGAGTTTGTCAGTCAGCCAGTATTTCTGTGTATATTGGAAATTCAGTACGATAGATATGGGATGAGAATCAATATTAATAGAACAAAGGTTATGCAATTTTTCAGAAAGAAAAGGGCTAAGCTAAACATTAAAATAGGAGGGCAAAAACTAGAGCATGTAGAACAGTTTACGTATCACGGAAGTCTTTTGGACCAACGGCGTTTAGTAAGGATTTTAGGAAAAGACTCATTAAAACTTTGATATGGACCGTAGCTATGTACGGCGCGGAAACGTGGTCAGTGAAGTAGGATGAACGAAGTAGATTGAATACTAAAAAATGTGGGTGTGGAGAAGAATGTAGAAGGTGAAATGGACCGAAAGGTTAACAAATGAGGAAGTACTAAGTACGGTGGACGAGGAGAGGGGATTGCTGGGAGAAATCCTTAGGAGGCAAGAAAAATGGATGAAGGGAGTTTTGATCGGCAGTGGGATGTTGAAGACTGTAATAGAGGGAAGAATGTAAGACAAACGAGGAAAGGGATGTTGGACGGGATAAAGGGAGGAAGTACACAAAGATGAAGAGGGACCTGATTAGGTATAGTAGGTTGCTGGGTTGTGTTTTGTTATGAGTCACAAAATATTTATTTGGTAGTTGTGTCCATCCAAAACCTACCTTAACCGGTAGATTACTTAATAATAATAATAATATTCAGTGTTACTCTTACGTTTCGACTGCAAAACATTTAGAGAATTCCGAAGGAAAATATACATTTTTTGTTTTTCATCCTCCTTTTCAGTCTATTTTAAAACGTACAAAATCTCTTAAAAGAGATTTGCAGTTGGCGGTGTGAAAAGACGGAAGTGTAGCGGGTCATAAGCATATAAATCTACAGTCGCTGATTGATTTTTTCGAAGGTCATTCCAGGAAGATTATTCATGTGACATGCCTCTATAAAGCGTTCAGCCTAAAGGTATAGAATTTCTTCAGCATCTACTGATCAATCATCCACCTCAAGGTATCAATCGGCCGAAACATTGGCGGGACTCTCAATCAATCACGAAAATAAAGGATGAAAAACTTCGAAAGTTAGAAGGAAGGAAGATCAAGAGATTATGGGATTTCCCACAGCTAATGGCAGGTTAACACGTTATATCCGTAGTAAATCAACCATTAGAGGAAATATTTTTTTTCGAAAATTGAAAATCAATCAATCCAAAAATCAGAAGAATGACTTATTTTTTCATATACATAATTGTCAATTAGGCCAGCCATCTAATTTTAGACACATTTAGAGGGGCAGAGAACAAAATAAATAGTCAACTTCATGGATCTCCTGATTTCGTTCACCAGCTACGACTTGTCCAGCTTTCAATCTTTGCCATTCATTCACACACTTTATTCGTATTCGGTAATGTTCTTCGATATTCATTCGCCCTAAAAATGGAATCATTAACTATAGGTGGCAATAAAACGAATGTGATCAGAACACACATCAATCCATGATCAAATACTGAATGATTGTGAATAGCCGATAAACGATGCCGAATAATGTACCTCAAAATCTAGCTTCCAATTTCGAAACCATTCAATATGGATTCATTGATTCATGTACTCAAGGAAAAATTTGATTTTTAGAAGAAAATTATTTACCATGTTTTTCATAGAAAAGTAGTCACGTTTTCTCCAGAGCCAATTTATAAATTTTATACAATAGTGAAAGTAAATTACACATGTTTCTTCGTGAAATATCTTCACTACTCCTAACTCAAGAAATGTAATGCAAATTTAGATCGGAGGATGAGAAGTAACTGGCATGAAGTCACAACAAACTCTAAAGAAATTTTTCATAATCTATAATAATTACATTTGCCGCATAATATTTAATAAAAGAACAATTACGGTCGGTGTCCTCTAAACTAAAATTTAGTAGTATTTGTTCTACTCTTCCACCATTGTCCACGAAAAAGGCGAAATGAGAATAGATAATGTAAAATTTCATTACCTTATAATACTCTTTCGTTTCAACAACACGTTTACGATGAGGTAATGACTGAATGCTACACAAGCATACACAATATGTTTCGCTTGACAAACTTTTTACATTCTACTGTCCTAAATCACGCCGATTCCTCTTCCTTCATACAAGTCCTGTAAATCCACGAAGAAGACACCACTAGCAATAACCTATGAAAGCGCCATCTGACTTTTTCTTAGGATCTAGCCTTTGGAAATTGAATAACTGATCAGTAAACAAGAACAAGAATTGGAGCATACTTCTGGATATTCCTAGGAGCTTTATATAATGTTGCGTCCACTTCCACAAAGTCATTTATTAAATGTTTTCAACCAGGTTTTTAACAAGACAAAAGCGACTATTGTTCCCCCATAAGAGAGTTGAATTAAACAAATCATTTTATTGCGAAAATAGACGATACATTATTTAATCCCAATGAAATTTATTCCGCAAAGTGATGGGGGAGTGGATTTCTTTTACTTCCTGGGAGTCGCTTACTCAGCATACAGATGCCTACATAAGAATCCCCTTGTCTAATATTCAAAAGCGTAAGTTAAACAGACCTCGATAGCAGGAAATAAAACAGGTTCCTTCTTTCAAAACTAAATTTTATTAGCTGGCTGTTAGACTAATTATAGCGGCATGCTTTGCGTAAACCGAGGATGGTCACGTTTTTTGTGATAAACAATAATTGGAGGCATAGCAATCAATAATTTAAAATGTTAAAAATATTCTTTAGGCTAAAGTATAATCGTTATCACTAACGAAGCGGAAAAAGGTGAAGTGATCGGGACCCGAGTGGCTTGTATCCCCATCTACGAGTATCATTCCGAGGGGTATGATTCGCATCATGAAAGTAACTTTGTCGACATTGACACTGAAATTTCTTCCCCGGAAATTATTCCCCTATGTCATTACGTCATTTAAATGCACTGTAATTAAATAAAAAAGGGAGATGCAAATATGTAGGCGAAAGCAAAGAAGTCTGAGGGAGGACGGAGAGAGATAAGGGATAAGTAAACACACTCACAAGGGAGCAAATAGGCTCGGCGGCGTGGTGCTGGGGATATGTGTGTGTATTAATATAATATTTATATATGTAATTACCCATATATGCGTGTGTATATACACACACACACACACACATATATATATATATATATATATATATATATATATATATATATATATATATATATATATATAAGGGTAAAGATAGGGAGATGGGGAGGAAATGGAAATGCGAGAGAGACGGCGGTGAGGGGCCGAGAGGGAGGGGTGAGGGGCACGGGCTAGGAACGGGAGAGCCCAGACTTCGCCGCTCCTATTATTTATTGCAGGCCGTGATATTACTGGGATCACTAGCGAGGGTTTGGGCGGTGAAGAAGGGAGCGGAAGGGAAGAAGGGAGTAGATGGGCCAAGGGTTGTTCACACCCTCCCTGTAATTAGATTGGGGATGTATGGGGTTCGGGCGGGTCGTGGGGTGGGGAATTGGCAGGGGGGGAGAGAGGCGGAGGAGGACCTTTTGCGAGGACAACGAGGGCAGGGAGCAAGCGCGGCTACGTCTGGCGATAAAAACGAAGCTAATCCTTCGGCCATATAACACCGCGCACGATGCGATATTTCGACCTTTGATGACGAAGTCGAAGGGATTTGAGGAGAGCATGGGGGGGGGGAGGTGATGTGGGTGGGGAGAAGTGGGGATCCCTCGGATCCCCCCTCGCTATGTAGCACTACTGAACCCACAATCCCGGCATGGCGTGCTCGTTTGAACGTACCCTCGTGTGCGTCGAATTGATTGGATGCGATGAGAATCGAATTTGTGACGAGTTACCCCCTTTCGCTGCCCCTTCCTGCTTGAGAATGGGGCGACACCCACAGTGACCCGATTCTCGGAATGAGAGTTGCGTGTCCATGAACTCCAAACATCGAGGATTGCTGAGGAGGAGGCCGTTGTACCAAGACGTTCGGATACTATATACTGTATTCCGCATGCATTTTAATTTACGAATTACTGGGGCTCTTTAACGCAAAGCATTATGTTGCGCAAGACTATGCGTATCAATAAAATTAACCCACGGAATAACTTTAGTGAATGAATGAAAGTAAAATCTTTTTATCACAGGATGAAAATAAACGAAGGTTTTTCTCCTCTGAAGGTATGGTCATATATTGTTTGCCAATTTCTCGATTTTATAACACAATGGTTCTCTGAAGGTTTCGACGAGAAACATTGTGTAACCAAATGGGGAAAGAATTTCAAATTCTTTCCGAGGAATGACGATCGTGTTTCACTATAAACACAACGTACACAAAGTGCAAGCACTAATATTATCAAATGAAACAAAATTTTACTATTGGAGATCACATTCGTATGGCAGCTACGTCATAAGCGGTACCACTAAAACAATAGGCATTCTGATGTATTTTGTCAATAGAAACATTATATTCATTGCAACAACATACATGAACTACCTTCCAAACCTTGACAATATAAAATGTCAACACTGAAACGAGGCAATTCCCCATAATTCCCTTAGTTTCAAAAAAACTTGGTCATTCTTCTAATTTAATAAAAGTATTTAGCAACTGTTTAGGCACTATTAAAGTTTTCAGATTTGATTAATCAATTTATCAATTAGACGAACAAATAATTTTCTTGGTGACCTACGGTACTCGCAGAGCTTTTTGCACCTTACTCTCAATTTGCAGAACCTATTGTCATGGATAAAAACATCGACTGACACTTGCGTCAGCAGAACAAGATACGCTCAATGCACTTCTATTTCCAATGAATAACATATTGGCGTCACGAAGAGCATTCCTTAACATTCAAAAGTGATAAACTCACCAGTCGCCCATCCGTCCTTTCAGGTTTGGTTCCAGAACCGTCGCGCCAAATGGAAGAAGAGGAAGAAGACGACCAACGTTTTCCGCACTCCCGGCGCCCTCCTGCCCTCGCACGGCCTGCCGCCCTTCGGCTCCATGTCCGACGGCCTGTGCTCTTCTGCCGCCGCCGGGATGTTCGGCTCTCCGGACACGCGCTGGGGGGTAGCTGCTGGAATGACCACAGGTCAGTATGAGTCTCGTAAAGAGGATCGAAGTGAACGCCTTGTGGCCCACCGAGTTACTTAATAAAATCGGGGACTACACCAGCGCTCTAGGGACACCTGTATGTGTGTGTGGGTAGCTCGCCTCTATAGAGCGACCGAGGCCCAATTGCACATTGCAGCATAAGAAACTCCCAGTTCAAATGAGCCCAGAGTTGGAATTGGTTCGCGCGACTGAACTGGCAGAACTTGGAAGAATTCATCATGCCGATGTTTTGACAGGGATTCAAGTAACAAGTTGCGGATGTTTATATGAATAAATCAGGAATGTCAGACGTCGTCCGGAATTATTCAGATCAAATTTCAGATCTTAAATTGTGAATTCAGAAAAATGATAGCTATGTAAAATTACACACAATACCCTGTAATGTATCACACATTTACCAGAGGTAGATTTTCACTCGATATGGCATCGTTTTACTGAGCGAGTTTTAGTATGAATCATTTTAATCAATCGCAAGAACCGAAGACTCGGATCATCCTCATTCCTCTCTTCAGCCGTCTCTTACAGGTGTGGTTCTCCACCTAAGAGGCACAAGTCAATAAGTCTCAGAAAATTTTCCGACTTTTATGAACTTAGAATCGGATGCGTATGAATTAGTAAGTACAAGGAGGTCGAGTGGCAAAAATCGCAAATATTTTCCCTTTTGTTTGGCGTTGTAGGTACGTGTTCTTATACCCGACCCTAAGACACTATGCTAGTTGGTATCCTAGCTTTTTATTTTTCAATTATCGTCTCCCCAACCCAAATGTATCAATTATCTTCGTTTTCCGTCAAAAAATGGCGTTCCTACTGATTCCACGATCAGACATGAAAGGCCTTATTGAGCCTCAAAGCCTCTCTCTCAGCCTCAAGGCCTCAAAGCACTTGGCTAGCCGCATATCTAATGGCCTCTATCAAACGTTGACCATTAACAAACAGACTACTCGATGAATTTGGAACTTGAATTAAAATATCAAATATAATCCAATCGAGAAAAATTTCTTTCATAATATTGAAAAAACTCGGCGTTTAGTGACCAGATTCAAACATTTATTACAAAATAAATGCTGGGGATCATTCAAGAAACTATTTAAAATAGGGTGGAATTTTTCGAAAAAAAAATGATACGATAATAACACGATTACTTTGTCCATCAGGCTAAATATGAAATTGGATTGATTAATGTGAAAATATTCCAAGAGTGAAAAATTCGTAATTGTAAAAACAGCAGAAAGGATCACCCATAACAATTCCTTAAACGTTCCCCTTACTTTTCTCTTCCAATTCCTTCTCGCCTTCCTACCGTAAACCGACGGGTTTTGAACAGGATTTTGAATATAGACTTATTGCAGAATGGCGTGAAAAAATATCTGCGTTCCACTATGAATCTTTTGGCTTGTCCGCTAATTATATCACATCGATCACGCAAGGTCATACGCTACTCGAAGCAGTTCAACCGAAAGTGTGTCAACCCTATTGGGAGGAAGGAAGAACATGGTATTCTGCAATCATCGCAAAAAGTGCATATGGCGTTCTGAAATCATCAAAGTTACATGCATTGCGAAGTGGAGTAATTTTTGCACGATCTCTTACAAGAAATTGATGAAATTACATAACTCCTGCAAGTAGTGTATTTTATTCTCTTTCTATGCTCAGTGGAACATTTTTAATATATCTTCTGGCACAAAAAATGTAGTCCCTAGTCTTGTAAAACGGGAAATTCCTAAAAAATAAAGGACATCTTTCCAAAGGATGTCTTTCAAATCACGATTTCCAATTCTTTAGGAATGCCAATGTCATATAGATTTAGCAACTAATAATTTGAAATCAGTTTTTCCAGCGAAAGACCCACACTGATTGAATACCATGCTATCACAATTGGAAAATAACCAATTGGTAAATAGATTCGGAAATTTGAGCGATAAACCCTACAAAGACTAAGGTATATAGCGAGAGAGTTTCAGATTTCAGAACGTGGGAAAAATTCGCTTTCATTTTCAGAGGGCTAACGGTTACGTTATCTATTAAACTTACTAACCTTTATCGATGAATTCTATGGTCTCAGGCTCAACTTTGTGGAGGTTCATTTTCGTTTTAAATGAATATACTTTGTAACTTCCACACAATTTTTATTCGTACTACCGGTTTCAACGCTTCGGCGTCATCATCTGACGCCGAAGCGTTGAAACCGGTAGTACAAATAAAAATTGTGTGGAAGTTACAAAGTATATTCATTTAAAACGGACCTTTATCGATATTTATCAATCATGGAATAACCAGAATGTGACGCATTAAATCGGCTCGTTTATAACTAGAATCGTTACTGAAAATGGCTTCCGTATTCGACTAATACCAAGAAATACTACAGGTTCATCCCTGATCCCTCATCTTTTCACTTACAACTGGATAGATATCTTTATTTTTTTTCTTCTCTTTGAATAGCGAGCGAAACCACGTTCTACTAATAAAAAATTATTACTTAATATAAATGGGCAAAATAATACTACAATTTATGAGAATGGCTTCACCCTTTGCCCAGGATCAGGATTATGTGAAGGTAAAGATCTTATGAGCTAGAATAAATACATACACCTAAGCATAATTTGTCTCTGATGTGTTAACGAAGCGTTAATTTCTCTGAGCGCAGCAAATAAGAGTTACAATCTTGGCGATATATATATATATATATATATATATATATATATATATATATATATATACATACATATATGTAAATGCTGTGGGTCATACAAATTTAAGCTCTAATTGATTAGTCTACGTAGCTTATGTGAAGAATAATTTACTTGTCACCAAGGATAAATATGTACAAATATCATGTGGTAAACTTGATGTGTGTGTGTGTGTGTCTAATATATATGGGTTGAAACCATATTGTAATTATGTGGCATTGGGAACGAGTGCTCTTAGTATATATTTGTATGTCATTTAATATTATAACAGATGAGCCCAGTTTACTTGTTATATACTTGATCAACTTCCTATCTCAGACTTTTATCAGACCAGAGTATCTCCTGTAATGAACACACATTAAATAAATGTTATCCAAGCTCTATGATGAAGCTGTTTCCCTTTCCTAAGTTTATATACAGTCATGCCAAGTCGCGCGCAATTTTGCTAAAGTGTAAAATGACTTTAAAGCTAAAACTTAATTCTTTTCCTGATATTCCATTTGTTACTTAAATGTGTTATTTTTTAACTGTATTTGCCTCATATCCAATAGCACTAAGAGAGTGCAAACTTGATCCATTAACCACAATATATTGTCTTAACTTTCAAAAAAGGGAAGGTAGGCGCAGCTCATGGAATGTAATATCCTTCAAAAGTTATAACGAAAAGCATAATTCCCAAGGATGAACTGGAATTGATATATTTGTTCTGAAAATGAACAGTATCCGAGTAATATCACTCTAATTTACGTTCATAACATCAAACATTCAAACCATCACCTTCAACACAGAAAAAGAAAGACTCATTCCATCTGTCGCGGTTACTTCTGTGACAAAAGTCAAGCGTATGTCTGATATGTTAGTAGAAAAAATGGGAAAAATATTTCATAGCACGATTTAAAGCAATCATATGATATGCCTCTTACATAACTATTTTTCCACACTTACTTTTCGAGAGTTTGATAAAAGATGAAGGTGATGAATGCTCTGAAATATTCAACGCCAGTTTAGGGCCGGTTTCAGAATATTAAATGGCAAGCAAGTGTTCAGATTGTCAATATGTGTATTACGAGTGAATCCAACTCGAGTCACAGTGATAGAAAATGGGTATTACCTTGCGAGAGGGAGTTTATGCGAGAAATATTTACGCAGAACGAGGTTATAAGAGTTTAGTTTGCTTCTAAAGATGATTTAATAGTGAATATAAAAACAAAAAGATCGCTAAATTATTTCAAAAAAGTAGGCTCATTTTTTATCACTTTGATGAGTTTTGTGGCATATAGAACTTATCCCTATCTCCTGTATGATTATATTCTCTCGTGTGACGCACAATTTCATACCATCAATACCTAGGACCAACTCTCTTGTGCTAAGCGAGGCATGACTGTATACTGGTTCAGAAGTATGAAAAATACGTTTGACGATAATGCTCCGGGCTCCAATTTGTGATTGTACGTAGATAAACAAAATCTGGATAACATTGTTAAACAGTTAGTTGCTATTGGCAAGATGAAGAGTTAAAAGGGGATTGATCTCCTTTTAGTGCACCTTTTTTTATTCGTCAAACAATTAGAGTATGAGACATGATATTTTCTAAGTTGATCATTTCGTTTCAAGTGAGGTATTATCTGCCCTGAAACTCACTATATCAATGGTAAGCCGTGAGACTTATTTCGTGAAAGGTTGCTTGTAAAAAAAATCCCATGGCTCATGCAGGCGTTGATGTCTCTCCACCCTCCCGCGTGCATTCACAGCTGGCCTAACCTTTTACCACAACCTCTCTCAAACCCCAGGCCTCGGGCAGCTCAGTCAGGGCGTAGTCGGTGGCATGGGTGGCTTCGGGCAGTCCCTGGGTCAGCTGAACCAGGGCCCGCACCCCGCCCCCTCACACCCCCCGTCCCACCCGACCTCTCACCCCACCCCTTCCTCCTCCGTGCCCTCCTCCGCCACCTCCATCGCGTCCTCCGCGCCCTCCTCCACCGCCCCCTCTACCTCCTCGTCGACGTCTTCGCCGGCCGCCGTGGCAGCCGCCGCCGCCGCAGCCGCAGCAGCCGCCGCGATGGCCTCCAACGGGGGCCCGCCGCCCCCTCCGCCCCCGCCTTCCGTCTACCAGGCGCACTACGGCCTCAACTCACTGGGCGGGTGGGTGGAGGCAGCCGCGGGGGCCACCAAGCCGACCTTCGTCGATGGATGGATGGGTAAATATTGGATGGTTGTGTAACACCTTTGTACAAAGCGGTCACGTTTTGCCCTCCCTTTCAGGCAGCGTCTCGACTCAAGGTTACGGAAAAGCAACTCGGAAACCCTAAACCAAGACCAGACGGTAATTCATAATTTCTTAAACAAGTACTCGGGACTTGTGACATCCCTGGAACACCATTCGGAAAATGGAAAGAGCATTAAAGAGGTGGATTTTAACGTATGATCCACAAAAATCAATTGCATTAATCAAGATCTGATGTACAATTTATCGCATTACCTGTTTTCGCACCTAAAGTCAGTTTCACTAGTGAGGTTAGAACCCACCTGGTCACTCATAATAGTGTGAAATTCACACATTCATACAAGGGCCCTTTTACCTTTCCCAGAGGTAGAGGGGCGCTTTGCCGCCTGCGGTTTACCAGAAAGCTGGTACACAGCCAGGGTTTAGCTGGGAGTGTCTAAATACACCACCAACCACTCATAAGGCTACTATGCCGCCAACAATTGTATATCATCATGCGTGATCAAGCGTTGTTTTTAGGATAAGATATATGTCAATTAAGACCCGACAAGAAAAACGCAGGTATGGATTTATGAGCGACTAGAGAGAATAAATGCAGCTGACCTGACAATACGATAAAGACATTTTAGGAAGGACAGAATAAGAGTAACTAGATATAATTTAGATAAATCGTCTTAATGAAACGAAGAATCAGAGAATATATTGTCTACTGTCACCATTCTATACCAAACCGACTATACATATGCCTGACGAATAGGACTAATCATAGAAATACGTTTTTAATTAAGTGCAAAGATGAGAAATATTTTGTCCTGCGTCGGTCGACTAGTTATTCCGTTATATTAAAGTTAATTGCATGGACTTTTATCAAAAGAAACCTTTTGAAAATTAATTAAATCAAATGAACTTCCTGTCTCACTTTCCATGCGGCAAGTGTTGAACTGAATTACGTTTGATGAGTTCGATACAATTAATCGCGGATGGGAGAAACCATTTTTAGCAGAGGTCACCAGAATGGGGACGTAACATAAAAGCAACTGTTATGCCAAGAGTTCGCAACGAATAAATATTCTAAAATAATGTTCAACTCAAAAATAGTTTAATTTTACAAAACACCAACGAAAAAATGATTCAATTATTTCAGGCTCAACTTTGTGGAAGTTCATGTTCATTAAATGAAGAACACAATGTATATATCCACTGTTCTTTATTCTCGAACAACTAGTTTCAACGCTTATCAGGTGACCTGATGAAGACGCTTAAGCGTTGAAACTAGTTGTACTAGAATAAAGAACAAAGGATATATACATTGCGTTCTTCATTAATGAAAAAATGCTATTGCATCCGATTATAAAAGCAAATGAGTCGCAGGACTAACTCGGTTCGATCGACAAGTAATTCGCTGGTCAGCAGTTCCAAGAGTCCAGCATTCAAATCCCGCTTCATGTAGTCGTGTGTCGTCGTTTTTTACCTTTTTAATTAAAATATCTTTATGACTATTACGTTACAAAGTACCTTCGTACAATTTTCAAATTAGCATAGAGTTTAAAAAATCTGTATTGCAACGTTTTTCAGTTCAATTTCAACTTTCATTCATTAGCTTCTCCTGGAAACCAAAAAGAATAGATATAAAAGAAATACATAATTACACCGACTTAAGGCTCTCTCCGTGAGAGAGTAACACGTGTAGAAACGAGCAAAAAGTGAAGAGCGGAGACCGAACTGAAAATTCAAAAAAATCCTTCGTAACATGCTGACAATTGCACCCGCAAGATACATTAGGTCGCGGTTTCGCGTCCGCGTGCCGCAAAAAGCAATAACTTCTACACTTTGGGCCGTAACCCCACCTCATGCCTCTCTCGTATTTTCTTTCCAGTCGAATGGACGGACAACAAGAACGGGAATCGATCAAGCGACAAGTGCTTGACGAATCCGAACCAGTCCGGCGGGATACGGATGACCAACGAACACCTACTATTCAACAGAATAGATCCGGTGTTCTATGGCCACGAGGGGGGCGACGGTATCAACTAGCCGGTGACGGAGAGGACGACACCGCCGCGACCCGATGGCTGAGTGTGAACGCAGGGAAGGCCGGACCAGTGCAGTCGCTCTCTTTCCCTCTGCCTGGATTCGCCTGCGACTTCTGAGGGTTGACGAGAAAGAGATGTTCCCTCGGCTCCAATGAGGAACCCGCCGCCGATGAGGAGAAATGAAAGTAAACCGCACATGTAGGAGTTGGGCTCAGCAATTCAGAAAATGGTCGTGGCCACAAATACATGTTTCAGAGACTTCTATGACTGGTTTGTGTGATTGGGAGTGCATGGAAAGAGTGAATGCGAAGCCTGGTGTCTGTGACGAGTGCATCGAGGAGGACTGCATGAGAATAGATATATTCCATCGGATCTTTCGCGGCGATCGTGAGCAGTCGCCTTGCATGGAATCGAAATGGTTATCCCTCGAGTTCGTTTCTTTCAGGGTGGGTGCGTGTTTCAACAGATGGGGTGAACCAACTCCCCGAAGGGAACGTCGGGTTGTGCTAAACGTCGTTCGAGTCATTTTACGCCATCTCCAGGGACAATGGACAAATGGAAACCTTATAGGAGGGTTTTAATGCAGTTTCCAGCTGGGAGTGATGCAGGAAAGCACCGCGAGGCATCAAACAATTCCCGTCTCCTATCCCTCCCTCAGTCCACCACATAAAGGAGTCCGATCCCACTTGGGAAGTCCTCCGCTGCATTTCGACGCCTGCACTTGGATTATTCAAGTCCACCTCTCCATTCGCCATCCGTATTTCTCGGAGGCAGCCTATTGGGGAAGATAAATGGGGTACCTGCTAGCTTTCTCTTTTCCTTTCCGCACTCGTTACCGATTTGGCATCATTCCGGGATCGCAAAGTTCCGATAAAAAAGGAACGAATAACCAATTCGGACAAACAAAGAGCACGATAAAATCGTGACAGCGGCATGCCGAAGGAGAGGCCCTTCCTATTCAATGTTTTATCCCGAAATGTTAATTCATCGATGGAATGCAAACCGAACTGACGGCACTTTTACCTTTCGAAATGTAATCAGAGGGAAAGTTATGTCCACTAAGATGTATATCTTCATTTCCATCTCCAAGATGTACTAACAGCTTTGAGCTTAAACCGTGAGTGCGAAGTGATAAATTCGTACCTTGTCGGCGACGACGTTTCCGCTGACGAGCACTTTTAAAGCGCGTGACTTAAATTCCTTTGCATCCCTTCGGTACACTCTGTTCTCACACCACTTAACCTGATCACTATTATTTTTATAATTCAAACACGGGAATGATTTTCAACCTGTAAAAAAAGATTAGGGGGTCAGCATGGCCAGCAGCATCGTGTACGCAATCTGCACATTCGGGCTTATGTTGACTGGCAAACGAGAGAATGCCATTTTTCTCAATTCTCGGTCTCGGACTTTTTGAAAGGTAATAATGTCTATCCTCTATCTCCCATTTAGCAATCCCGAAGATAAATCACAGATTTCATGAAAATTTTAATGTTTTTTTTTGGATTGGAAAACGACTTTTTTCACTACATTAAATTTGGCATTTAACTCTTTCATTAGAGGAAAAGTATACGATTTTTGACCAAACTACTGAGTTAAGTGGAAATTACAAAGAATCGTTAGCACGTCTTTTGTAAAACCTAGGGAAAGATCTGAGTGTTCATATAAATAAATGAAAATGTATGAAACTTCCAATATTTGTAAACAGTTTAGCAATTGAGAATTGTGATTTTTGCCACATGTCTTTTCCATTAGATAAGGCCATTTACTTCCTATGATATATCTACCATGAATAATTATTTTATGATTTTGAAAAACAATTTTCATCTGTTACCAGCAGTAAATATTAACCTTTTTATTCAATATTTCAATTTTGACATGAACCCACAGCAAGGAGGATTCTGGATGGACCATTAAAAAATGAAAACATCTCCCTTTATGTTAAAACAACTTTTTCATCCGTGCCACTCTTCACCGGCTAAACAGTCTTTGAAATCATTACTTCATTTTATCAGGCTGTTTCCACTTATTTCTTTTAAACCCCTATGGCCTTATCTGTTTCAGACTTGTGAGCCATTTTTACTTTAGTATTTTGTGTCATTCGGTGATTATAACTTTCGCATGAAAACATGTTGTGTGTGTGTGTTAGCATTAACATTTCATTCAATGGGGAAAATCACTTAATATAAGTATACGAAATTCAAAATAGGTGTTTGAAAATTTACCTGTTCCACGTTTTAATCGAGGCAACATAAAGCTTTCCCAATTAGTTTTGTCAGAGGAATATGAAATCCAACATAAGGGTTCTACGTGTTTACCATCTAAGTATATTTTTATTACTGCACCACCCCACCACCTGAAGTAGAGAAGAGATATGGTGTGAAGTGACACGAGGCTTGTACAAAGAGTATCCTTATAAATATATAAATATACATTAGACATTATAAATTCAGGTAACACATTGCAACGACCCTTCAGAATGGTGGCGATATTATTGTGATCCCTGTGACATGATGTTTCCCAAGAACGGGTTGGGCAATAAATATTGTACATAGTGAGTGTCTTTATTTCATTTTCAACCACTCAAAATGTTTCTCCTCATACTATGGTGGCCTCAAGAATTGAAGTGGATGACATATACAAGGTATATCCAGAAAGTATCCAGCCATGCAATACTATAAGTAAAATAGAGGTAGTGATGAAAGTTGTAAATTAGAAAAAAATCCCTATCAACTCATCTAATTTCAGCGTGGATAAGTTTCAAGTTCAAATTTTGTGAAATATTGTAAAAGTAGATGAAACCTGTTGATGCATAAGAAATCATCTCAGAGAACACTAAACATTAGGAATGTGTTTCAAAGGGAGAAATTCTCACATCATATGATGACAATGATATGGAAGGAATACCTGGAGTGATCTTACAATGAGAAAGAGCTGGTGGGTAAAGATGATAAAGGGACTAGAATTAGCTATTCCAGAAGAATATATGACAGGATGACAAGGTTCTAAGACTTTACAAAAACCAAGAATAACAAATCAATCATAAAATCAAGAATTAAAAAGGAATTACAATAAGGACATTTCTTTCAGGTCTCCCAAAAATCTTTAATATTTACATTGAAAAAGTGATAAAACAAAATGCATAAATTAATTTGTGCACACTGAGAAACAACCAGTATGCTACACTTAAGTTGTTACCATTGTAAATATCGCCATGGTATTAACTTAATATTGCAATATTGCAAATTAGCAAAGAAGAAATGTCAAATGAGGATGAATAGCATGAAAAAAACAATGATTGAAGTTTCAAGGTTAAAAATAATGGTTTGTGAAAAAAAGTCAACACAATGCAAGGATGGCATAAAATGGACTAGTGGTAAAATATTCGTATCCAGATTTCGGGCTATCAACATTCTTCCACTAGCACAGAAGGAACAAGAGAATATTGTGAGCAGAGAAGCCCTCAACAGACAAGCTATCTACCAGATGAAATCTACTAACAGCTAACAACACAAGCTTAGAATTGAGTAAGCACATCGGTAAAATATATATAAAGTTTTACAATGCAACAATTTCAGAGTGTAAAAATCATTCGCCTTGACCAGGATTCAAACACGGATTTCTCAATGTCCAGTCAAAAGCTGTAGCCAGGTAAGCTATTGAGGCATCCTTACAAACTATGAATCCCAGTCAAGGCGAATGATTATTACACTCTGAAATTGTTGCATTATAATGCACACTTAGCGGACCACTTTGTTAAAAGTTACTGTTGTGGCATCTCCCACAGTTTCTTGGAATATATCAAATTTTTCTATACTGGTGGGATAGAGACAATGAGAGTAGCAGAGAAGATAAAGTTGGAAACAATGAATCAGATAAAATGGAGGAATGATGAATATGAATACTAAATGCTGTGAATAATCAACAAATCAGGTAGTCCTACAAAGAGAGGGGAAGAAGTGTTTGAAGGGAGGAAGTGATTAAAAATTTGGAGAAGTTAATGAAGGAAAGATAATGGACAGATACAATATCCCAATGGCCTCCTCATTAGATAATCAGGAAGAGAGGAATGGATGAAAATAACTGTCAAAGAGGACCATGAAGGAAATACCAAAAGCAGAAAATGGGGTATGTAAACGTAATAGGAAACAAAGAATAAATGGGCTAGGTCAGAGCATGGTAAAGAGCACATGCAGCATACAGGTACAAATAAGTACTCGGATGGGTGTTGATTATTACTCCCATGCCCTAAATAAATTCCTACTCAATAAGCTGCAATACACAATGTTTGTACTGAAGAGGTAATGCCTCCAAAAAAGAAGATGACTTGGCACTTCATAGTGATCACAAGAACTCTAACACAAAAGATGAGACACTATGTTCAACTGTGCTGTCCTGTTTTAAATCGATAACAACACTGGCATTATGAGAGGCAATAGTCAAAACAAAATTATTGGCAATGGTTCAAATCAATAAAAAACAGACTATTCAAAAGTAAGAAGTTCCTAAAGATATTAAAATCTACAATTTCTGTTAAGAAGAAAATCAATACTGAGAAATATTTCATTAACAATAATTTAAGAGGGGATCGGGATGGTGCGGTGGCTAACATACAGTCTCTGGAGGACCCAGGTTCAAATCCTGGAGACAACAAATATTTTTCAGTGGTATCCCAATCCCTACTTGAAGTACTTTGTGGAGAGCTTTGAGTGAGTACAACGTCCGTCAGATGGGACGTTAAACTGCAGACCTCTTGGTGCCTTTCAACAAGAATAGGCTAATGCCAATGCCAGGTTTCTCTCCACCCTTCCTTTCCCACCCATCCCTAATGGTGCAAATGACCTTAGCTGTCAGTTGCTTCTCATAAAAACTACTAAAATAATTTAAGAGCTACAAAAGATTCATGAAGTTGTTTTGCCTTTAAAAATACACATTATACACGCATACTTATATGGAAAATTGATATGCAAGTATACGAGCCACAATTGACACCCACAACATATAAAAATAGAAAACTACTAAAAATTGGATATTAATTTATTTAAATAAGCATCAAGCTCATGGAGTAACTTGGTCAAGAGCTATGCCTTCCTAGTAACAAACAAAAATCAACTAATGAGGCAATTGCAGGAAGACTCTTTGGAGAAGGGAAAAAGGTCTCAAAATCAACATTTCTATTACCCTCGTACTTCAAAATCTTCCTTGATTGGGACCATCCCAGTACAAACAGACAGAGCACAATCTTACATCAAAGCCTATACTTCAGGAATTTTAAGATTCAAAGGAAATCATGAAAATAGAAAAATCTGAACTCAGAAGAGGAAAGCACCATCAGATCTTCCAAGGTATGAGTGGATTTTCAAATCATAGAATTTCTGTTTTTAATTTATAAACCTTTCTACTTAAGTTCAACAATGTAAAAATATCTGTGCATTCTATTACACTCCCAGTCATACAACACCCCTTTTTTCCAGTGCTGACAATAAAGTCTAAGCTCAAGTGTATTCATACACTCATTGATTATGATACAGGCATCATAATAGTAGCGTTATCACAATTACCTCCTTATTCCCTAGCTAATACTTCTCTTTCGTGTCCTCACCTGTACCAAATATATTAATTCATTCATATCCTTTAATGCTATTACAATTCATATTTGGTCAGAGGATCAAAATCTCACCTCCCTTCCAAATGGCCCTTGGGTGAATGCATGTAACACAAACAATTACTGAGTTGAGGTCAAAGGAAATTGTTTGACAGAAAAAGATTTTAACGCAGATTGACATACCTAAATACACGTACATATCATAAATTATGGTTCAATGCCTCAATCAGTGGTGTTAAATGACTTGCATTATTTACATACCACCTGCAATTGTTGGTTTATAACCTACACATATAAAAATCATTTATTGGAAAAAGAAAATGAATAACCAAAGTTTTAATTTTAAACATATCTTTTGGGAAATGCCTGAATAAGTAGTCAATGATTACCTCGAATGAGGTAATCTGACTAAAGACCTGAAAAAAGATCTGACCTACAGCAATACAAATCAATTTGAGTATTCCATCAATTAGATCTGAGTTATTATTTCTATAGTTTGTTATAAAAAATACATCATTTAAATATAAATTAGGCATGTAATAAATATGAGGCTACAGTAAAAGTGAAATAAAGCGATAAGGAAACCAGGACCAGCTTAATCTTATCACAAATCTGCCAACTCTGGAAATATTCTGCCTCTCTTGGGGGAAGTTCTGCAGTAGTAGCCTTACTATGGCTTTACGGATTAAACAATTTTTAAGTGATCGTGTCCAAACAGTCGTCCTGGACGGTGTATCATCCGATACTGTCAAGGTCACGTCGGGGGTACCACAAGGAAGTG
Organism: Hetaerina titia; assembly: GCA_037158775.1. NCBI lineage: Eukaryota > Metazoa > Arthropoda > Insecta > Odonata > Calopterygidae > Hetaerina > Hetaerina titia. Next base: position 103,853,767 of record CM073768.1, read on the forward strand.
TCATAGGCCCCCTCCTTTTCCTTATTTACATAAATGACCTCAGTACCGTAGTTAATAGCAAGCTCCGTCTTTTCGCCGATGATGCAGTAATTTATGGGGACATCCGAAGTCACGAAGACAGAGTCGTGTTAGCCAACGACCTAGATGCAATTCAAAATTGGTGCGATACATGGCAATTAGAATTGAATTTTAAAAAATGCGTAGTAATACATTTTTGGAAAAAGAGTAATTCCCTCCCTTATAGTTACAAAGTGAAACAAACCAATATCGAGAGGGTAGATTCCTTTAAATACTTGGGTGTAACAATTACTCACGATCTGTCCTGGGGAAAACACATACGAGAAATATGCGGTCGTGCTAATAAAAAATTGGGATTTGTGAAAAGAGTGCTAGGTAAATGCGACGAAAAGGTGAAAGAACGATGTTTCCTTGCCTTGGTCAGGCCCCACCTAGAGTATGCTGCCAGTATATGGGATCCTCATAACATAAATTTGATTTCGGAATTAGATCGAGTTCAGCGGAGGGGGGCTAGATTTGTCAAACATTGTTATGACCAACTCAGCAGCGTATCCACTTTGCTAGACAATTTAGGTTGGGATTCTCTTACACAGCGGCGTTTCCAATATAGATTAAACTTATTAAAAACATTTAAAGATGGGCCCTTTTCCGATGACATCAAGGATATAATACGAACCCCAACGTATTACGGTCGAAGGGATCACGAATATAAGACTAGAGAGATAGACTGCAAGACTGACAGGTTTAAAATGTCATTCTTTCCAAGAACGATAAGGGAACAGAATGCTCGTAGTCGAAATTCCCCAGGACTTAGTTCATTACAATAAGTATTAACGTACAGGTTAGGGACTTCGCGAGGATGTGTATACATGTGTGTATGTATGTATGTATATATATGTATGTGTGTATATATATATATATATATATATATATATATGTATATATATTTTTTTTTTCTCCTACAGGTTCCCCCCACCTTTCCTCACCTAACCCCCAACCCCCTCAACCCTTACCCTTCCCTCATGGTGCTACACCCCCTGCCACACACCTTTTTGGTGGCTCGCAGGGTACTTATGTAGATGTAGATGGCATGTCCCACATCGTAACACATCAAATAAGGCTAAATATGCCTGCTTTCTGCAGCTGTTGTGTACTTGTTACAAACAAGTTATCCACCCAACTGTTCTCTGATCATGTCGGGAGCAAATCAGCACTATTTTTCAAGGACAACCATTAATTTTAACCTTTTCTGACCAAATGAAGTTTACATTTACTGGGCTCTGTGCAAGAGTCATTGTAAACCATTTAAAATGCAAAAACGATACTAAATATTTTCCTTGTTAAGGGTTATTCACAATTATCAACCAAAAATATTCACCAACCTAATTATTTCCCCACTTTATCAATGCACTTTCAATGTCAGTCTGAACAATTGTCAATCATGAATATGATGACCTTTAAGAAGCTGTTAACACCAAAAGTCCAAATCATCCAAAAAAAAAACAAATTATAATCCTTTTCAGCAAAATTCTCCTCATCACCTCAAGGGACCTAATATCATAACAATTCTGTACAGGTAAGTAGTGTGGTAATATATGCACCTAAGGGACTGATCATCAACCATTAAGAAAATGTTCAGCAAAAACATTTTCAGAAATGTTTATACTACTTCCATTGTAATTCAGCCAGCTAAATGACATTGAGAAACAGTAGTAAAATGTGCAAATATATAAGATTAATCGAAACTTATTCATCTACCATAAATGATTATTTTTCATTTGCATATTAAGTGCACTGGTGGGGCATACAGACTAAGAAAAACTCAGCACTGATAACTTAATATACACATCACACATTACATGTGATAAATGCTTCTCCAATAAGTGATGAGCACATATCAACAGTTTCATCATTAATTTCAAGAGTAGCTTAACCAATATTCAAAGTCATTCTCATGAGCCACTATTAATGCACATTAGATATCTCTAAAAACCTGTAGCCATCAACTTAAAGATTTGTTCCGACACGTGAGAGGTACTCACCTTTTACCGTGCCCAATAGCATGAGAATATCACACATTCTGGATGGGAGAGGGCTACTATGTGCATCTACTATGTCCATCGAGAAACAACACTGGTATTTCATACCTGTATAACTTTTTCCATCTCTCATTTCCATGAGCCTCAATGTCCACTTCAATTAATTTAAACAATAACAATGTTTCTCTGTGCCATCTGTAGTTTTAAAGGAAGATGTGCTATCAAGAAAAATACACCAATTGGATGTTTGAATGGATTTTCCAAGGGTATTACCTCAGATTTGAATCTAGATCTCTTCAGTAGGAAAATGAACACCCTAAGAATTAGGTTGACATGCTGACAAAATGTAAAACAGCTTATAAAAGGTGAATCATTCAAATTCACATTTATAGTTTGATCACCATTTGCTTAAAATACCCATTGATGGGCTCCTAACAAATTTAAAAATTATTAAATCTCCCAACGACAGAACAATATGTATATCCTTAAAAATTTATCTTAACACAAAATCACACCTTAAAACAGGTCCATACAAACTCTCAGTCAATTTCACACTTCAAACAGCATTCTCAATCTCTCTCAACCTCATTTCAAGTAGACCAGTGTCTAAGTAATGTTTACACAGAAAATGTCCATCGAGAAACAACACTGGTATTTCATACCTGTATAACTTTTTCCATCTCTCATTTCCATGAGCCTCAATGTCCACTTCAAATAACTTAAACCTTCCACTAAAGGGTTGCAAGGATGCCTTCAAATCATCACACAATGGGCAAGGGTACTTGGTATATAGAGTGAGGATAGGAAGGGATTCTAATATATTGCCATTGTTCTTCCCCCTGCCAAAAATTTAGGAAGAGGAGAAAGAATCTATAAGTACAGGACACTTCACACTGTTCAAGCACCAAACCTACAGGTATTAGTTGTACTCAAACAAAATCAACCAAAATAGAGCACATAAAAATTGATTTGGTTATTTTTCTACAATACTAACCCAAAGAGAACCACCAAAATAGACAAATATTTTTATAATTTCTCCTGAGTAATAGCAAAGATTTCTCATATGACATGGTCCCTAAAGAAACTTGACCAAAACCATAAGGCAACGGTTTATCCCAGGAGTAACATAAGAAGTGTGTGAGTGTATATGTATGTATAAACATATACATTAAACACACTTCTTATGTTACATACATAGGCATATACAGGTATATATGTGAATATACACACACCCTACTGTGCCATAAACTGTGAACAAGCTGATTTCCCCCTTTCCAGCACTTAAATACCTTTGCAATTGTTATATAATGGAGTTTCAAAAGGCAAAAGGTTTTACAGGACCTACATGTGAAGGAAAGTAAAAAATATGGTGCATGAAACCAATGTGCATAAAATATTACTGTCATCAAATTACATTTTGCCTTGATAGAGAAAGTGAAGAGCTCAGCTCATATTATGACATAGGTCATTCAAAATATTTACATTCAAACCATGAGGGGGCCAGTTATTTTCCCTTTGTAAACTGTTTTCCAAGATGTTTGGGTACCCAGAATTCACAGCATGAGTGTGTATCCACAGATATCAACTGAATTTGAGCCCAGGACCCTCTGATTCAAAAAGAAAAACCCACAGGGGTGCCAAACTTCTCATAGCGTGTGTACAAAATTTATATGATGAACATATATGTACACAACAATTATGACTAAATTCATTTGTGTGCACAAATAAAAACATTTTACCCTATAAATTAACTGTGATCTATCAACTTTTAATTATTTTATATAAGCATAAGCCTTAGCACAGCAAAAACAGACATTTAAGAAGAACATAGTTGACATTACAGACTATCACATTCCAAATCAAAATGACACAAATAAACATTACAAATGTTGTGATAATTTGTGGTCATTGCAGATAATACACCAACTTAACATTAAAAAAATAATAGTTGAATAAAGTTCCTGCAATGCCCCAAGTCCACCAATAATACCACTAGGTTGCAATTGGTAGGCTTGGTCCACTGTATTTGGTTGACATTGCTGAATTTCAATTGGGATCAAAATTTCACACTAAAGTTAAGAAAAATGATCTTTATGGAGGATCTCCAAACATTCATGCTTCACTGTAATGTCCAGTAACTATTTCACTGAATTAGAAGTAGTCTCATAAACTGGATAATTATGCACGAGATATTTTTGCAGATTCAAGATATTTCTTTCATTATTTTCCGCAGCTTTATGATTAACATGTTTTCTGAACACTATAACTGATAACATTAAAGGAAATGATTTAGTCCCTTCACCATCAACACCATTTACTGCTGTCAAATGATAAATGAACTAACGGTTAAGAAAAAACAAAATGCTGAGAAAACAGATGTCACAACTGAGGCATAATCAAACAACCATTACTCTCATTATCCAATTATTAAAAAGGTGCTAATAGCATAATTTCCCACAAATTTTAACCTGACACCAACAACCAATTATTTAACCAAAGTAAGCGACAAATAAAAATGAAAAAGGGTGACTTTTCACAGTACATTTTAATTTTCATAAATTCATTGGGTAAATGTGTAGATTCAGGTAATTCATAGCATAAATGAGAGCCTTTCAGCAATCTCTCCAATAAAAAAAAGTTGCCAACAACATTATTTTACAATGACTGTCATGGTTTTTATACCAGTATTTACATTCAACGTGTATCGTACAATTTTTAATCTATAAAAATATAATTCACAAGGATAACAACCATAATTCTCCATCTCAAGATAAATGATACAAAAATATTTACCAATAGCATGGAATTACATTTGAAATGTGTTGGATGAGCATTATATTCTTTCCAGGATCCTTTTATCAGCCAGCTTCAGATTCCATTACTCACAATTTTTCAATAAGGATTGATGAGGCTCCACCACCACCATTGCAGATTGATGCCACACCAAACTGACCAGGTTTCAATGCATGGACTAGATGAAGAGTAATTCGTGCACCAGACATCCTGATATAACGATAATTAACATTTGGCGATCAAATTTCAGAATCATCTAATTATATTGATGAAAATCACTTAATAAAAAGCAAGCAAAATATCTCATTGTTAAAAAATTCTTTGCTGTAAATGCATTATGCTGACTACCCAAAACTACTTATCACAGAAAATCTACGAAGACAAGACATACTGTGTTTCCTGGAATTGTCAAATGGCTTCTTGCACAATCTCATATTCAAGAGTTCAAGGTAAATATTTCTAGAGCTTAAGGATTTCATTTTAATCAAATCACACATCATTGTTCCTAAACAGTATCAATACATTCACTGCCTTCTAACAAATTGTTGCATGCATGACAAGTTTCACAAGAATTGAGCAATTGCTGTTGGTTTATTTGGTTAGCAATTAGATATAAGAAGGGTCAAATCTCTAGGTACTTCTTTATTTACAAGCCATGAATGATGAAATATAGGTTACTAATGATAACAATAGATTTTTATCCCACAAGGTTGAAAAAATAAGGAAAATATTTGTAGATGTTAAGCTATTGTGGTTGAATGTCATATTCATGCAACGATCCAAAGATGTTTCATTCATTTCCAATGCTCAGTTAATCTGAAATTTCTATTTTATAATGTTTCATGAATTTTAATAAATTTTGTGCATTTTTTCTATGACATAAAATTGTTAGCAATAAATTAAAACATAATTAAATCTATACATAGTCAGTTATAGAGGGTAACTTACTCTCTATAAAATGAAAAAATAATCACAGTGGGCATTATTTGAGGATTAGTTCTTAGCACAGAGATGCTCAAACGGCAGCTCAGGGTCTGGACTCAACCCACTTTACTAGGTAAAGTTGAACAGAATTTGGCAATGTTTGAGATAACTTCAGTACTCTGAGGGAGGGGAGAGCTGTAATTATAGTTGCTGTAGGAGGATTAGCCTACTGTACTAGCCTTTCACATGCCTAGTGCTGATTGCCATTTCAAGCGAGATTAGTTCGTATGACCTGTGCACAGACATCCCCTCTCTCTGACCAGTCACATAGATGACCTGAGTCCAACCCGCAAACACAAGTTGAAAGTACACCCATCTTAACAGATGCAATTTTAATACTTTTATTTTTGAGTAATTGATAGTGAGACATATGATATGGGATAATGTAGTAAGAGTCCACAGTGTAATTTTCTCATTTTCCCTAAATTCATAGTATATGCAAATGATTTATTGGTGAGGTTTCATTTCAAATCTTTATCCCTATTTCTATGCAACAATTAACTATCATATAAATTATAACATCTCTAATTCATATGGATGTGCTTTGAAAAGGCACAGTAGGCAAACAGAAGTGCTAAACTGTTATGTTCATCTTTTTCCTAGGTATGCAACCTTCATTTGGGGTATTTCAGATAATAGTATTGTATTTATGTTATTGCAAGAACAGTTCCCATATGAAGCCATGAGTGACAATACCCTTTCATTCAAAAAAGAGAACTCTTCAATTAGTGTATTAAAATTATTACTGGTTGTAAAATATTCAAACCTCAATACTAAGAAAAATTTGGCCTCACTTGCTCAACTCTCAATATTGGCAGTATTGAGGCGTGTCTGCATCAACTATCCCAACCCTATGAAAAAGCTTTGATTAAACCATAGTGATCACAAATATAAACTGCAGCCAAAAAAAACACATACAAATGCCAGCTGAGTCATGAAATGGTTATGTGGTTTTGAGGTCTATCCAAAATAAAGGCCAACTTCTCAGGAAATAAATGTTCATTTCCTGATAATTTCTCAAGAATTAATAATAACTTTGTAGATTTTTATATAGCCACAGTAAAATCAGCAAAAATCAATTATTAAAGGAATTATTACCTTTCACATAAAGAACACTATTCAGTTCACTTACCCAATGGGATGACCTAAGCTCACTGCACCCCCATGGACATTGACCTTGCTTGGATCAACATCAAGCATCTTCTGGTTGGCAAGGACCACAACACTGAATGCCTCATTGATTTCCCATAATGTAACATCTTCCTTCTTTACACCACACCGCTCAAGTAACTGTAAGTGGAAAAATATGGTAAATTTTCAATGAATATAGATATTATTAAAAAAGGGGAAGTTTAAATCCATTACATAAATATCCTTAAGTGACATCATTTCATAATCAGAGACCATTCTTCCACTTTTCTCTACAGTTGATTTTATGCACCAAAGATTCCTGGAACTAACATTCCATATGTAAATCATATAAAATGATAAGCTACACTACCATCAATCCACATTCTTCCTACTTTTTCACAACCAAAATACTATGGATAATACCATGAATAACCTTCATTTGAAATGTACAATTTGTTCATAAAATTTATTTCATACATTTGTTTCATTCATGGCTATGATTTATACAGTTCATGCAATAAAATAATTAAAGTCAGATCTTCTGAAAAAAAGATAATTATATTATTTTTTACAAAATTAGCACCAGCCAACAAAGGATGCTTGGACTAGACTTAGTAGGCTCACAATACCATTCTGTTTTATAAAAGGGAACTCAATGAATTAATTTTTTTAATATGCACTTCTCTTTTAGGTCAACAGGAACTTAGGTATCCAAAACAAGAAACTCCAAAGTCTCTTCTGCTTCATGCTAATAAGGTTTTAGCACACATGCAATGCAATCTTTACAAAACTATACCTTTGGAACTGCAAATGCTGGGGCAATTGGAAAATCTATCGGATCAGTAGCTGCATCTTGGAATCCAACGACTCGTGCCAAAGGTTTCACACCAAGCCTTTCTGCAGCTGAAGCAGTTGCAAGAACACATACTGCAGCACCATCATTCAGGGTAGATGCGTTTCCTGCAGTAACAGTGCCGCCTTCTTTCTGTAATAGAATTCCAAATTCTTTATGCTTGAACTTAATGTGACACTTAGTTCAATGGAATGTTTCTAGAAATCAAAATTTGACAGCAAGAAGTTAGTGAAAATAAGGTGATATTACTTCAATGATTACTATAGAATGATTGCATGATCACTACCAAGCAATGAAATCAATGACAAAATTTGAAATCGTTTGCACTGAAATGTTGCACAGAGTTGAGTTTCATGTTTGTCATAGATATGTATACATAATTTTGCCAGTGCACAGTGATTAAAACATGCAGAACTTGAAACAAAATAATAACAATTTTACATATAAAGACACCAAAACATGTTTTCACGTGAACAAATGTGAAAAATATTTCTTCTGTAACAATACAAACATGTCCTAACCTTTGCTTCTAAACAAGACAAATAAGATAATCCTTTTCTAAAATCTAACTGACATACAAAAAAAACCACACCCTGAACACAAAAATATTAACCTAATTCAGAAGCTTAATAAAATAAATAATTATAATAAATGAAATTACAATGAAATATTGGGGTAGTAGGAGGTGTGGTGATCCTGGAGAAGGTAGTGTTCGATTACTGACAGGAGTGCCCAGGTTAGATTCCTGGGGATGTCACTGAACACCCTTAACTTTACCCAAACTGGGTGATTTTCCAAAATTAAATTTAATTTTCTAATATTATATTCATGTATGCAATGGTGGATGGTGCAACTTGGTGGAACTCCTTCATGATGCGTAGGAAATAAAACACACTGCTATTCCACAAAATATAACCTTACTGTGCCTGGTTTCGATACAGCATATCATCACCTGGCAATTTTACAAAGTTTTCACATTGTTATATAGCACCCGATGCAGGGTTAGGGTAACACAGTAGCGATTACAAACCAATTATCCTACATAGGGAAAAATATGGCCCAAGGCTTGATGAACTTGAGCAACTACAAATTCTTATGATTCAAACCTCTCCACATGAAAACATAGTAAACGAGGAAGGGTACTCTTTTTGGTCACCCCTACTTAATCTGTTCCCTTCTAAACCCAACCTATATGCACTACTATGACCTTCATTTACCCACTGCAGTGACAACCCATTTCCTGACCTCACTTTACAAAACATACCTCTCCCTCCTCCTCCTTGGCAATGATCCCCACCCTATACGTCCCGCTCCCTCCCCACATCCAGTGCTATATGTGAAAACTTTGTACAATTGCCAGATGATGAAATGCTGTATCAAAACTGGAAGCAGTAAAGTTATATTTGTGGAATAGAAGAGTGTTTAATGTCCTACGCACTAACTATATGCATGCATTATGTGAGCACCTATATGTTATTATAAAAGGCAGAGTACAATTTTTATAATAACATATCAGATCAAGATGGCGGATGATAAGTTTACATGCACAATGTGCTCCAAGAATATTACGGAAAATCATGTTTTTATTACATGTGACTCCAGTTGTAACTCGACTTTTCATAATACTTGTCTGGGATTATCAAAATCAGAAATGTGCTAAATTCTAACACAAACCTATATTTTCTATGCAAATCTTGTATGAACAAGCCATCCCAACTAATCAAAACATTCGAAAAAGGACAGGAAGTAGTCCCAAATTGTGAGAATGAATTGTAGGTTAAGTTAGTGAACTCTATGGAGATGGTAAAGGCTCCGAATTCAATAATTCAGGCCTTAATATCAAAGCACAAAAAGGCAGATTCAACAATGGCTCCATTAACATACAAAACGGCCAGAAAGTGGTTAGAACAATGGAAAAACCCACCATGGACTCTGAGAAAAAAACAGAAAAAATGGATATATTGAAGATGATCCAGGTAAATTATAAAATTCCCAAAAATCAACCTGTGAAGCCCAAGGTGAGTTTGAGGGCCACTAAATTGATTGAAAAAAACAATTTGCTGATGTAGTAAAGGACTGAGAAGCAGAAAAACCTTCGGCTGAAGTGATTAACCTCAATGAAACTTCATCCGATTGTCAAGCTCTCAATAATTGCAAAGTCATAGAATCATTGATTGTAGATAAGCTAACTCTAACTTTAATAGTATCACTTTCCCTGAATAGCGTGGTTTCATTGAAGGAAGATCAACACTCACTAATCTTTTGGTTTTTCAAAAGTATCTTATAAAATGTATGGAAAAAAGGTTACAAACAGATGTCACATACACTGACTTCAATAAGGCTTTTGATACTCTTAGTCATGAGCTTCTTAGAAAGTTGGATGCATTGGGAATGAGTGGTACCTTACTTGACTAGATGGAAAGTTATTTGACCAACAGAGAAGTTGTAGTCAAAATTAATGCATCTAAAAGTATATGTTTCTATCCATCACCAGGCATTCCCCAAGAATTCCAACTGGGTCCATAAATTACTGCATAACAAGATTGATTCCTTAGAACTCCCAAAGGCAATCAATATCTTTCCGAGTACCTTCACATAACACAAGGTATGAAGCACTTTTTGGAATTAAATATTATGCACAAAATTACACTTACTACTTGCGTATAAGCTAGATTGTGAGAGATGCCAACAGTTAAAATTATAATGCAACAATTTCAGAGAGTAAAAATCATTCGCCTTGACCGGGATTCGAACCCGGATCCCTCGATATCGAGGGATCCGGGTTTGAATCCAGGCCAAGGCGAATGATTTTTACTCTCTGAAATTGTTGTATTATAATACACACATAGCGGATGACTCCGTTAATAGTTACTGTTGCGGCATCTCCCGCAGTTTCTTGAAGTTAAAATTATATTGATCTACTTTCTATCTCACCAGAAATCCTTAAAAAGAGTTATTAAAAATACCTGAAGAATTTTATAATGCTAATTATTGCTGTATGGATATCTGTACATGTCAATAAGTTGTTCCTAATGCCCATTGGGAACATTTCTTGATCAATACCACAAGGTCTAGTTGATAAATACTACTAACATTTATCATTTTGTACCATCATCTGTACTATATTTCATCATTGTACTATATTTCTAATATTCTGTTTCCATTTTTTAATTTGGAATATTATTTAATATTGATATTTTTTCTACATCAATCAACCTAACTAGGTAAATTTGTGTACCAGTATACCATCTGAAAATGTCTTCCAGGTATTGCAAATCAAAATTCTTCTTTAATTTTAAATTATATTTTAATTCTCAATAACGAGTATGTATCTTTATGTAATTTGTACCTGTTTGTAAATATTTTCTCATAATTGTGGAACCAACATATGTTTTTTGCCTTTCTTTGTGTAAAAGGGTTATTCCCGTATATAAATAAAAAAAAATAAATACATATTCATTATCGCTCAAATACTGCAGGAACTACGAATAGGATAGAATTTGTATGGAGTCTGCTCTCATGAGTGTTTACAAGTCACTAGAAAAATTGGCTTGACTCTATTTCCTTTTATCCCAGGATTTTTCAACAATGGTTGGCATACTACCACACTGGACCCTGTACATGGTTATTTTTGATGGACTGAAATTTCTGCTATTTTTTAAGACACAGCCAAATGCACCTGAAAAGATTTTTACCTGAAATACAGTAGAAAGTTTCCCAAATTTGTTGAAGTCGACTCGCTTATATTCTTCATCTTCATTCACAGCAAGATCAGGTTTGCCTGTACACAATAAATATCAATAAATAAACATCAGAACACATTTCAAAACAAGTCTCAAATTTAGACATGCTCAATATAACAACGAGAGAATGCACCACAAACACAAATTCATAAGCAGAGATCTTATAATGACGACTAAATAATGACCTATGACACCCCAGGCATAACCTATCCCTTGCAGATAAAATTTCTTTCTTCAAAGGACACACTTTACAGCTTCCATTACTGAGAATTTCCCTTTTCTTAACTATAACCTCATATTAATTAATCAAAAAATCATAGCTTGCATAGTTTACAGTAGCAGCAAGCATTGAAATCTGTCACAGTGGGTAAAGCTCATTTTCAGAAGACGATTCATTGGAGAAACATTATTTAGGTATGGAAAGCAGTGGTGTCAATTGCACATGATGTGCTAGCATATTTCCCTTTAAATATCACCCTCCTCTTCTCTCCTTCCATTACACGGCACCTAAGGCATAATTTTCAATGTGCACAGAATAAAATTACAAGAAGGTAAATAAAGATGGGGAAGATGTTGTGGAAAATTTTGAAAGTTATAAACTATGAGCAATTGAAGATACTAATGAGATTAATGGTAGGTGTCACAGCTTTATGGAATTCTAATAATAAATGAGAATCACTTTTTAATATTCCACACTATTGGATGAAATAACCTGATTACTTTTGAGGCATCATTATTTAATGCATTGCCATCATGAGGTTACAATGAAACAGGCTATTGTGGTGTCTTATTTAAAAAGGGGTGGGATGAGTAAGGGTAGGGATATTGTATTAACACAGGATAGGGGAGAGATTTTACAGAGATAGTCAAGTTACTGCATAGGAAGAATATTAAGTAAATGGTTGTCAGGAAAAATTGTCAAATTGCAAACTGATAGATGGTGTAGTCATAAATAGGATGCATGTGATAATTTTTGAAAGAATAACATCACTTATCATATATAATTTTTTTTCACCTTTTTTCTGTGGAATCTTCACCTCTACCAGCTCAGACTTAAAAGCGCCATCAGCATAAGCTTTAGCACTCCTTTTGTAACTATTGACTGCAAATTCATCTTGTTCAGCACGAGATATTCCCATCTTTTTGGCAGTGTTTTCAGCACAGTTTCCCATGTGTATTTTGTTATAAACATCTGTTAATCCATCAAATACGATTCCATCCTATGACATATAAGAAAAGTTATCTTGTCAATAGTAGCAGTAAAAGTAGTGACAAAGGTTAACAATGAAGTAATTGGCATCATCATCAGATAGGTTAAAAAGTATTGTGTAAGATTGTAAAGAAGTTGAACAATTGTTGAAGGGAATGCAAAATCAGAATTAGACAACAGTGGAACCTCGCAAAATCAGCATAATTCACTTCACAATCATTCATAAAGCCAAACACTTAGGTGAAACAATTTTTCCCATACAGGGTCTACTATAAAAGTAATGTGCATTCTCAGGGAAAAATAAATTTATATATCATACTGGTACAAATGCTTCAAATTCTTCAAAATACTCTCCCCCAACATCAACACACTTGTGGAGATGTGTCTGCCAAACCTGGAAGGCACCCTAAAACTCCTTGATGGGAATGTCTCTCAGGAATGTCCCTGAGCACTGATACATTACGTGTTTACTCATATACGTTTACCTGTTACTACACGGAAAACTCTGACCTTACATCTGGTGGCGATTCTGAGAACCTTTCAAATTACCCTCACACTAGACAATTTTTTGGGTGATGGGTTTGCCAAAGTAGAGATGTCACCCAAAGAGTTAAAAAATATACAAATAAAATGGTAAAGCAGAATCATATTAATTAGACACAAACTTTAACTTGAGCATATGGGTCTCATTGGTCATAGTAAGACTTAATTACCTATGAATGAGAACAAATACACATGAAAGTCACCCAACATGTTCAAACTTTCAATGAAAGAAAAAAATTATCACGCATGAATAATGCAATGAGAATCACTCATTTCACAAAGATTACACACAATCTACACTCAATTTAAAGAGAACATAATCGTTAGGTCAATCCCCAAAATAATTGTTTTTAATGAGGAAAATGTGTCATCCAAAACTATTAGCCCCGTTTAAATTTCCTCTGGCAATTCCCTGAATTCTGAACCCTGGTTCAAATGAACCCTCTGCTCAATTACACGATACTGCAAGAGAATTATTCTCTATCCTTTAATATTCTGGTACTCTATACATATACATCAGAGTAAGAAAACATGATAAAGGTGACTAAATCATCTTTATCTACATAATACTTCACAAGCCGCTGAAAGGGCATGTGGCAGGGTCATCACCCATTAATGTTTTTGCACTTTATATTATTATAATTATATGGTTAGTGCGCACAGAAAGCAACTGCAAGCAAGTCTTATTTACAACAAAAATGCTAACTTTATAATCAGGTATAATGATTAATAAGAATATTAATCTGACTTTAATATTTTATAACAAGTACCATTGCTATCTCATATGTCACACTTTCAGTTTCACAATGACTTCATTTAATGATGAATTGAATTGTCAACACAAAAATTTCAACGTTAACTCACCAATAAGTTGACCCCTCCATAACTTGTTGCGCCACGTTTCATGTAAAAAGGAACATTAGACATGGATTCCATTCCTCCAGCAATCATAACATCAACTTGCCCACATGATAAATTTTGAGAAGCCAACATTATTGCTTTCATACCTGATGCACACACTTTGTTCACTGTTGTGCATGGCACTGTCTTTGGAAGACCTAAAATATTTTCAAACAAGGATATTAGTGCACACATAAAATAACAAATTGTAAGCACATAATTAAATATACACACAACTTGAGTAACACAAATCGGTTTTCCATATTTAGGCTTTATTGAAGTAGCAATTCGTCAAGACTATCAAGCCACTATATTTAAAATAACTATAATAATTGGGGTTACCAGGACATTCACAATTTCCACGTGAATGGCTTCTTCTTGTTTACAATTCTCAGGGAAAACAAAATTGCATACATGAATCATCAGTAGCATAAATGATTTTCAATTGTACACTGGACCATGTGTAATCCAGGCTTCATGTTACAAGGTGTATAGATAGTACAGTGAAACTTACATTTAGGAAGCCCTTTGACAGGAAAAAATAATTCACAACAGGTGAGCCAACCCCTTTTCCTGTATCATATAGTCTTCTAATAAGCCCAAACACAGGGGGGCCCATAGTCTGACATATATTCCTAGTTTTCCAGGACTTTCCAGACCTACAAGTACATTCTATATTCCCATATACTCTTCTGAAATTTTTCACAGATATATTTTTTCAGATTCTCCAAATTATATAAAAACTATAAGGCTCAGTATTTAATTGTAGGAATAAATGTTACTGTAACAATTCGGTTAGCTTTGTACAATATTATAAATCATTAGTGAGCAAACAATGGAGGGCTGAGTAGTGGAAAAATAATAAGGAAAGAGAGAGAAAGTAAGGAGGTGAGTCAAGAGAGAAGGATTGACCAGAGGAAAGAGTTATTTCTTTGTAACTGTTCATGAGAACATAAGCATATTTTTAAATCCATAACATTCTTCCGAGTGGACCGTATGCTACATAACTGCAAATTGAAATTCTCCCCTTCGTGCCCCTCATCTCCCTGTCATACTGGCTTCACTTTAATTGTCAGTGGCAAAAAAACCCTTTGTCTGACAAAGAAGACATTACCATTGAAAACCCAGTATACTAGAAACTACAGTCATTTTATTCCCATTCAACCTCACGCAAGTACCTACACATTGTAACATCCATAGTTCTTTTAGAAATAACACTCTTCTTAATGCCCGAACTTCAACACATGACATCAAGAGCCATTGCTTATCAATAAACTATAATGCTTCTCTACAATCTACATCCATAATCTTCACTTTCAAGAAACCACCCTGGGTGTAGCACTTCATTCTTCCATTTTTTCATACTCACTCCCTTTCCCCCTCCTCCATATACATATCATTTTTTACTCCACTATCAATGCATTTTGAAATGGTAATTGTCAATACTTTATAATTCATACTTCTTGTTGATAAAAAATAAGAAAATGGCCCAGTTGAAATTTACCAAGTTGTTCCAAGGGTCACCCAACATATTTTGTACATTCAGGACAAAAATTGAATTCTTTATTTTCTCTTCAAGAATGATAATGGCACCAAAGAGGCAGAATTAATGTTATGATTTTCTTGACACATTACTGTTGATTATGATCATAATTTAACTGATTTTTCCAGAATATAATTTTGTTTAAATTTCTTTCAATTTTCTCCAGAGCTTTCAGATCTAATAGCAATAAAGAACCAATCAGCAATCTGATTACAAGCTTTAAACAAAATATTCGACAAAACCAAATAGGTAACTGTTTACAGCATGTATCTGTAATTTAGCATGTATCATGGCTACTTAACTATAAAGTTAATCAGTAATAAGCAACATAGATATGAAAAATTGCATAGGAGGGCTGAGGTTGACCTATGAAAAATGTTATTGCAAAGAGCTATGTGGAAATGAAAAGATGGACTGAAAACAGGATAATCTTGGTAGCTGCCACCAACTAATCCTCAGATTGATAGTCTTAACAATAATCAGTTGCAATTACAGTTTTGCAATTATCTTCTCAACACTTTTTATGAGGATGCGGGTGCACTGATTCAAGGTCAACCATTTGCCAAATATTTACACAATAGTGCCATATCTATCAAAAATATTAGTTTTTAGGATACCTGCCATGAAAGACTAAAAATTCTTATTATTATTATTCAAATTCAGAACAAGTAAAGCGCATTTTGTTAAAATGCACATTGCCACTGTGGTTTATGCACACAAGTAAGCAAGAAGCCATATTCAATTGACCTTGAACATGTAGAACTAATATTTTGTCAATATATCATACTACTTTACTAATATAAAATTCTGATTCTGACATGCAAGCCAGTCCATAAAACATAGAATATTTCATTTAGGGAAGAGCTTGGGGTGTGACTAAATCCCCAAACCATGACGAAGTTGCACAAAAGATTTCTTACGCACTTGAAACATCGCCATCATTTTAAGTCTGACATTAAAAGCTAATTTCCATGTACGGCAATTCTTTTTTATACACCACACAACATGTAAAGTTTCTCACATGAATGCGAGGATATCAGAACACACATAGATAGCACAGAGAGGAAGGCGATTTTTTTCATGAGTTTGAATGGCAATAGACTATAGTTCAAATGCAAAATATAGAAGACAGCTGGTAGCATTAATTCATGAAAAAACATAATATACATATGGGGTAGCAATTTTGGAATTTTAAATAAACTGCGTATGTGAACAGTTCAGCTAATGCTACTGCTGGATTTCAAAACAATGAACAGTGCCAAAATAGGAGGCAAATACCAAATGCTAACATACCAGGATTATAAATTAGTTACTATTTGCTAAATTCATATTTCAGGAATAATTTACCAGCAAAGAGAGTCGCCTGCCTCGCTGGTGCCTGCCCAAGTGCTGCTTGGCATACATTTCCCATGTACACCTCTTTGATTTCTTCTTTAGGAATTCCAGCCCTTTCAATTGAAGCCTAAAATGGTTGGGAATTCGGTATGGGCCCCTTCGTTACTAATATTAAAATGGAAAGATTTTAATACAAAATAACTTCACTGGATGTCTCAGGTATACCTGTATAGCAATTGCTCCTAATTTTGTAGCCGGTAGAGATGACAGGGAGCTGCAAAATGATCCCATTGGAGTACGTACAGCAGATAGTATAACAACATCGTTTCCAGAGGGTTTTGAGGAATAA
Organism: Hetaerina titia; assembly: GCA_037158775.1. Lineage (NCBI taxonomy): Eukaryota > Metazoa > Arthropoda > Insecta > Odonata > Calopterygidae > Hetaerina > Hetaerina titia. Next base: position 103,871,208 of record CM073768.1, read on the forward strand.
CTGCGTTTGTTCTTAAGGAAAATCTGTGCCGAAAATAATCGTTTTATGAAGTCAAGAATAAAAACCGAAGATCACCATAAAACTCATTTACCTAATCTTCATTGAATCATACAAAATTGCAAATTATGTTTCTGCACAAGAAAAACTTACCAATTTCCTGAAAGACGGCCTCAAAGATGCCATTACGACTCTCAGTCCTATTTCAGCAGCTTTAAACCCTTCGCTGGCGAGAAATTTGTGTAATTTACGTCGCTCGATTACCTTTAATGGCGACGTTGCCAGATGACTCCAACCGTAATTATCTACTGTAAATAAATTCTCCGTCGAGTTTACACTCTGATTCGTTCATTCCGAATCTTAAGTTTAAAGGTTAATTTAACTGATTAGAAATCCAGTCAATGCCACGAGTCAATAACCGTGCTAACTTCAATAGTAACTTTAAATTGACTCACTACTTCTGAAGAGGGAGAATATTTAGATTTAAAATTTGGTCAAAAAATACAACAAAAAATCAAACTCATGCTAGATAAACTCCTTTCTCTAATTTGATGTAATAAATTTCTGTGATATCGTTTAAGAATTCATAATAGTCATTAACTTGTCCATATCTGTCGAGATATGACGAAATCATGTTGAACCGGCCTATGGTGAATAAAGCAATAAATAAATGCATGTGGATGGTTGGGTTTTTTGGCGGTCAGGGTTTTAGCACTAGTATTAATCGAAAATTATAGGGGATAAAGAAACGTTTGTACAAAAAATTACATGAGTTGATTTATTTTCAAAATTAAAGTTTTTAGTTTTTTACTGAGAATAAGCTTAAAAAATACATTACTTAAATAGAAAAGTTTTGACAAGATCGACTTTTCGAGTATGCTTTTTATGCGTACTTAAACGCGCCACTCGCAATGTCACTCTAACCCATACGAGCATGTTTCATAATCCATTTGAGTCCATTTTGTCAGTAAGTACCCTTTTTGTGACTCATTTAACCAAAGTTGATGGATTGGGTATGGGAGATTGCTGGGGTAAGCTCATCATATACTAAAGGCTGATGTAACTTCATATACTTTTTATATATCTAATGGCTGGCTTAATTTGACATAGACGAAATGAGGACTTGTTTTGACAAATCTGGCTACCAAGCTTGGAATACTTTATTTCTACTACCAAAATCAGATATATATTAATAGTTGTGCCTAAGTACTACATACACCATTGGAGCAGGATTTTAACATCAAAAGACGACTCTTGTTTTTACTAGCAGAGTATCATAACTAGGAAGCTCATGTTATCTGATATTTCTCAATATTTTCTTCATGCCCATGGAAGCATAGGTGAAAATGAGTCATGGAAATTTAGGAATCAGCCCTTAAGGCCAAGTGTTGTGATCAGCACTAGAGGATGCATGGCCTCCATGTTTAGTTTAACACTAGGCACTTATACAGCTGAGCAGATGGCTGTTGAAAGGAAGACACAAAAGAGGAATTCCATTTGAAAAGAGGGCTTAGTATTCCCAGAAAATGGAAGAGAGTGAACACAGAATTTGTGAGAAGGAAGTACAAAGAGCGAAACAATACACTAAGGTAAGAAACTAAGAAAGGTAGACAATGGAAACATGATGAAGGAAGCAGAGCAAGGAAATAGAGAGCTTAAAGAGATTGGGGAAAATATGCATTCTATATAGAAAGGTGAAGGAACTGTTTTGGTATTTAAGAAAGTGGTGTTTACCCTACTAGAGACACAATGGGTAAAATATTAATTAAAATAGAAGAGGTTATGTTAGCTGGAAAGAATATGTGAAGAAACTAAATGATAAAGGTAATAGGCCAGTGAGTTTTGATATGGTGGTGATTAAGATAGCCTAGGACAATAAATACTGTACTATGAAATAGAGTAGGCATTAAATAAAATGAAATCGAAGAAGGCTGTCAGAATAGATGGTCAGATCCACTCAAGATTTTTGCTAATTGAGGAAGGAAGAGTTTTATGGGCTCATTCGTAGCATTTATGAGAGGACATTGGGATGGAAGGCTTTTTTAGATTTAGTATTTGAGATCATCAACAAAAGAATGGAGAACAGGTACAGTGAGTACTTAGGAAAAGATCAGTTTAGGTGTAGAAAGGGGATAGGTACATGCCATTGCATTGAGGTTAGTAGAAGAAAGGAACATGGCGTAATATCAGAATGTATCTGTTGCTTCATTATTAAGAAGGCATTCATGGGGATCAGGATGGTGTGGTGGCTAATGTACTGACTTCCCACCCAGAGGACCTGGGTCCGAATCCTGGTGATGGTAGATTTTTTCAGTGGTATCCCAATTCTTTGAAGCTGTTTCTTGATGCCTTTCATTAAGATTAGGCTAATGCCGACTCCAGGTTTCTCTCCATCCTTACTCTATACCCATCCATCCCTAATGGTGGAAATTCCCTCAGTTGTTGGTCACCACCTCTAAAGCTACTACTTCAAGAAGGCACTCAACAGATTAAAATGAGTATGTAATGTATAGTTTCAAGAAGATAGGCAAAGAATGATCGGCGAGACAACTTACCTGGAATCTATACTTTTCTCAAAATACAGGCAGGGCAATATAAGGGACTTTAGAGAGTTTAAAGACTTGCTGCTGTATATAATAGGTACTGTAGGTTTACTAATATTGTTATCTCATTGCACCCAGCCTATTATATTATTTCTATCTATTTTACTAAACACCTGAACATATTTTCTAGAATTTATACCATTTCCAAGATTTTGTGAGATCAGTGTTAGTTCCTATTCCCAAAAAGGTAAAGGCTAAATCATGTGAGGATTAAAGAACAATAAGTTTGATATCCCACAAAGCTAAAGTTATTCTCAGGATCATCAACAAAAGGATAGAGAGTAAATGATTACTTAGGGGATGATCAGTTTGGGTTTAGGAAAGGAAGAGGTACGCGTGATGATAATGCAGTAATGAGATCACTAATCGAGAGGAATATAGAATACAATCAGGACGTTTTTGCCTGTTTTGTAGATTTCGAAAAAGCGTTTGATAGAGTGAATTGGGAAAAATTAATGCGTGTATTGCGAAAACTGGAATGGATTGGAGGGACAGGAGACTGATCCACAACCTGTACATGTCTCAGACTGCTCAGGTGCGAGTTGGGAACGGAGAATCCGGATGGGCAGTGTTGGGAAGAGGTGTAAGGCAGGGTTGCCTATTGTCACTGGTGCTGTTCAACGTAGATGTGGAGGGAATGATTAAAGAGGCATGGGAAGAACTGGAGGTAGGAATGAAAGTCAGAGGGGAATTCGTAAAATTGGTTAGGTTTGCTGATTACCAGGCATTAGTTGCTCAGTCAGCCAAGGGGTTACAAGCATTGCTGGGTGAATTGGAGGTTCAATGCGATAAATATGGGATGAGAATCAATATTAATAAAACAAAGGTTATGCGATTTTCCAGGAAGAAAAAGGCTAAGCTAAACATTAAAATAGGAGGGGAAAAAATAGAGCAGGTAGAGCAATTTACATATCTCAGAAGTGTTTTGGACCAATACGGTCAAAGTGGTAGGGACGTAAAGAGAAGAATTGCGCTTGGTAAGGAGGCTTTCTCAAGGAGGAAGGAGTTGATGACCGGGACGTTGAGTAGGGATGTTAAGAAAAGACTCGTAAAAACTCTGATATGGAGCGTAGCTATGTATGGCACGGAAACGTGGTCTCTGAAGCAGGAGGATAGACGTAGATTGGAGGCTTTTGAAATGTGGGTTTGGAGAAGAATGGAGAAGGTGAAATGGACCGAAAGGAAAACAAATGAGGAAGTACTGGAGATGGTGGTTGAAGAGAAGGGTTTTTTGAGAGAAATCTTATGAAGGCAGGAAAAATAGATGAAAGGAGTATTGAGCAGTAGTGGAATGTTGAAGAAGGTAATAGAGGGAAGAATGTTGGGCAAGCAAGGAAAGGACAGGAACAGGATAAGGATGTTGGACGGGATGAAGGGAGGAAAGAAGTACACAGAGATGAAGAGGGACCTGATGTAGATTAGGTTGCTGGATTGGGTTTTGTTTGGAATTACAAAATGTTTATTTGATAGTTGTGTCCATCCAAAAACCTACCTTAACCAGTAGATTACCTAAAAAAAATTATACCATTTCATGAAATGTATCATATTACCAAAAATAAGGGAATATTTTCTAGAGATTTCTATCATAAAAGCAATTTGTGAAATATCCCAATAGGTAATAAGAGACAAAACCTACTTCCTGAGATGGTTTACTTTTTTTGCTAACTTATGTAAGTCATTGGGAAATTGTCTTGTTTTTTAGGTCATTGGGATATTATGTCTCCTAAAGTAGCTTTAAGTTTATTTTTTTAATTCCTCTTTGTTAATGAAACCCATTACTCATTGGAATTACTTTTCTGTAATTTGGGACAACTTTGATGTGACTTCGCAAATGGTTTACATTTCACTATAGTTAAATATTTTTTGTATCTTTTCAATAACATTGAATTCATTATTTTGTTTAATCCTGCCACTTGAAATGTGCCATGCCTTGATTAAAATGACTATTGTGGCATTTCCTGAATTTCTTTGAGCTCTGTTTAGTGGGTGAAAATAATTTTTTAGAAAAAATTCAATTGTTAAACTTGGTATACCATGTAATGAAAGTAGGTAATTTTGTTTGATGGATAACTTTGAAATTTATTTCATATATAAAATTAATAAAGCAATATTAAAGTTACTAGAAATTGCCATCCAAGTATTACTTACAGATGAGGAGTCAAGTTGTTTAAGCCTGTTTTTTTCCAAATGAAGATGCAAGAACTTTTGATGACCATGAATTTGAAAAGGAACATCAGAGGTTGTTTCAAAGTATAGGAAAAAGTGAACCATTACTTGTAAAATGAATTGTATTGGTAAAATGAAAATTGAAAGTGAATGACTTGACTTGCCCCTCTTGGCCGAATGATGCATCTTATTTAGTAGCTGAATGAAGTGTATGAAGTAGCCCAGATGGTTTCCCTTACATACTACAAAGTGAATATCATGAAAATCACCAGAGCAAACAAGCTAATGGGTATTCATTAAGAATCCTTGTTAATTTATAATATCATTTTTTTTTTCAATATATAACTACTACTTCTCTGAAGAGGCCTGCTTGGCAGGCAAAACACCTGGTGTCAGGTTTTTCGGCACTATTTTTTCCCCACGTACACTGCATCACAGTGTACTTCCCTTTCCGTATTCCTAGTCTGTGTGAAGGGTCCCTGATGCTGGGTTAAAGCCCCGTAAACCCTGAGTGCGTGTGTGTTTGTGACTTGCAACGGTCAATTTGCACTGCAAATACTGAAGTGAGGGAGTGCGTGCCGTTCCTTTACTATTTCTATTTTTACATCTGTCTGAGTGAAGGGTCCCTGCCATTGGGTTAAATTCCCCGTAAACCCTGAGTGCGTGTGTGTTTGCGACTTGCGATGGTCAATTTGTACTGCATATACTGGAGTGAAGGAGTGCGTGTGGTTTTGTTTGCCTTGTCTGAGTGTGTGGTCCCTGGCGAGGGGTTTTTTCCCCCATAAACCCTGAGTGCGTGTGTGTTTGTGACTTGCAACGGTCAATTTGCACTGCAAATACCGGAGTGAGAGAGTGTGTGCAGTTTTGCTATCCTTATTCTTTGCACCCTCCCCCATGTCCCCTAACTAGTGCCCCTAAGAGTACGGCTTTGGGTAATTTGTATTTATTGCATATAACTACCAGATAAATAATTAACATAAGTATAATTACAGCTGTTCCACTTTTTCTAGTTTTAACATGACGATTGACAAATTTTTATAAAAATTTAATTGGTATCACATGTTAGCATTCACCTACTATTCAAAAGATAGATATTTGATGTGGTTATAATGCTTTTCGGATGTCAATAAATCTTTTCTGATATTTAATACTAACAGGGTAAGATGGGTACCAAAATCTTTATGCAAGAAACATTCCTTTTACATATGTCTGAAAATAGTTATGTGCGTAATTTGGTAGCACATGCTGAAGCTAGACACAAATATTATCATCATCACTATTATATTCTATAATCAAGCCTTTCTATACTATCCATCATCTACTCCACCAAATCAGCTCCATGCAAGGCCCTGGCCTCTTCAACAGCAGGTCTCTATCTCTCTCTATCTTCAACTCTAATTCACCAACTCTTTATTCCCATCCTTCTCAAATCATCAGTAACACTATCAATCCATCTCATTCTAGGTCTAACCATTCTTCACCATTCCTCTGTTTTATCCTTCCATGCCTTTCTTGCCACCCATTGCTCTAACATTCTCCTGGCTCAGCTCAGTCTACCTTTCTTTATTTCAACTAGTAACCTTGATTATCTGCACATCTGCTGTATTTACTTTTCATTCTTGTCTTCTATTCCCATCTTCCAAGAATGGATTGTATCCTCACTGTAAGTTGCACGCTTCTAATCTGTTGGTCCCATATCTTTCATATTTGGAGTCTAGTTGTTCTAGAAACACTCTTGAATGAAACATATCATGTGTATGCTACAAGGCCAAATACAATCTGTAACCTGCTATCAGTCTTGTAACTGAAATTCTTGTCTGTTATCAAAGACCTTTGATATCTCTAATACTCAACTTGTCCAACTTCCTCAATTCCTCCCTTCCTATCTCAAGCACATTTGCTTTTTGGATTGATGACATCATTATGTTTCCAGTTTTCTCTTCATTAACTTCCAGGCCAAACTTTAAATGTGTATATAGTTGAATGAATGTCTCTTTCACATGTTTTTGAGTCTCCAAATGACACCATTATCAATCTCTATATGCCAGGTGTGGACTAATGTGCTTTATTTAAGATTGTTTCTTCAGGATTGTTTGTCACTACTTTCCTCATTACTGTCTTCAGAATGGAATTAAGCAATATCATATAGAGAGTTTCACCTTGTTGTACTCCTCAACTTCTCTTACAATTCATTTGAAAACTTTCGTCCTTTTGTTGAGGCAGCATGTTCATTTTCTAGTGTCTCTGTGTCAAAGAAAGTTTTGTTGGCATCAGTGGTGGCAGGGTAACATCCTCACTTGACAACTCAGGGTACAGGTTCAATACCCACATAGTTGGATTTTCCCCTACTCAGGACGTGAAAGTTTGTGGTTGTTCCAGTGGTTATTTCATATCAATAGCCCAATTTAAAAACCCAAAAAATAAGAAGTTCTCGAATGAGAACAAAATAAATAAACAAATAAAAAAGTAGATGGATATTCTCTGTCTCTTCCTTGGGTAAAGGTAAAGCAGGTAGAAGATCCTTATAATCCCTTTGAATACCTTTTCTTTCCTCATGTCCTGGGGGTGGCCACTGTAGGAGGCTTCATGATGACTCACTAGTGGAGCTTTAAAATCTAGAAATTGATTTTTTTTATGTTTAACATTTGTAGAAAATGAAAAAGTAATTTATTTTCCTGGTGTTAGTCTGATCAATTTGACCACTGGTGAATAATACCATTGATTTTTAGACACATAATATTTACCTACTGAAAATAGTTAATTGGTGGAAAGAGTGGCCATATCTCTGGATGATGGAATGAAAGTCCAAATGAATAAGGGAGGTTTGGAGCAGGAGGGAATTGACCCTTTCTTGAAAAGAAAGATTTGGAAACTAAATATAAAAAGGAGCTCTGGGTCCTGAGAGTTACGGTCAGTCAAAAATACAAGACTGTTTCTCCTCTTATTTGCTCATACATATATTCCTACGATACAGGTACATTTCCCACAGATTACAGTTTAACCTAATATTAACTGCATTCCAGTGGGACTCTGACCAATATGATTATTTTAGTTGGAATACTAGGCTTGTGTTGTCTGATAAGTCTTATTTTTAAGTATAGAATCATAATTATACATTACTTCAATGTAAACTGATAGAGGTTCACCTTAAATTTGTGGCACTTTTCCATGGTTCAACTAAATGTTAAACTTTTGAGTTATTGGTCTGATAAGGATGCACAAAATTAACTGGATAGAGGAGGAAACTCCTGAAGAAGTATTTGAAATCTATTTGAAAAAGGCAGGAAAAATTGAGAAAGAGATATACAATGCAATGAGAAGTTCAAGTATGTGGTACATAGGAGTATATTAGGATTTAAAATGAATAGGGATGAAAAGAAAGGCATTTTGAAAATGTATGAGAGTGTATGAAAAGAATGAGGAGTGTTAAAATAGTTGCCATAGGAAATAAGTCATTGGTGTGCACAGAAGTTCATATGAATGTGCTTTAGTTGTTAGGGACTACACAAAAAGAGTTCACATAATAGACAAATTATAACAAATTTTGCGTTTAAATAATAAATCAACTTTTAAATAATTATTAATAACCATATAACAAGGTACTGGAATAAAAATAAGAATGATAAGACGAATCCATCATATTGGTTTACTTAAGAATGTCTTGGGAATGTTACATTTGGAAGGGATTTTGTTGCAATTTATATTGCATGTGTGTACATAGTACAAGTATGTCAAGCTCACAACAAGCATTAACCATAAAGTGTATTAAAAAATAAATATATATGTAGCTTTTGGTATTTGTCCACTTGCACCTTAATGCCAACTTAATCATTTTCATTTTGAGTTCTGCACAAATTAAAATAACTCTTGCCTGAAACAGATTATTACAAAGTATAGATGCGAACTGAGTTTGTTGGCTTTTGATGTGCATTGATATGAAGTGCTATTAGTGATTAAATCACTTCACTTTTTCTCCAAACTGGCATTCAGGAAGTAATATCACCCTCAAGAATAAGAGTCATGGCTTTCAGTGGCACCATCCAACCATTGTTCTCATTGAAATCCTCTGCATTACATGGTGCACGTAAATCCTTCCTCAAGATTAATAAGAACTACAATTCTCCAATGTGGATTCATGAACCAGGTAAAAATATTAACTGATTTAGCATAAGCAAAGTGTTTTTTCAGTGACACTACTAAATCAGTTTTTTTGCAATGACCAGTGACATACAGGCATTCCAATTCTTACTTTATGTTAGCATTGTTTGTTGTTGTTCCAATTCTCACATCAGTATGTATCAAAGCCCTCCTGATGTAGCAAGTATACATCTTCACAGTTATCACACCAAGTGCTCCAGCAACAAGGCCAGAGCAGTTTGTATGTGTGCCAAATGTTTCAAAGTAAGGATACAGAAAGTGAATGTCAGTCAGATGCACTGGCATTTCAAAGTGTTTGAAGTCAGAATCTGAATCCACTCATAATCATGTCTTCCTACTCCAACTCTTTGAAATTGAAAGGTAATTTGTATCTTTCATAAGATATCTCAACTCAAAATTTAAGAGATGATTTTATCGGAGATGAAGTAACAATTAAAACTTTTACATGCGTGCCTTCAAGCAACTACTTTAGCAGAAGAATTAGTCAAAGGTAGTGCCCCAGGACCTTTTCTAAATACCTGGAATAAAATCACTTATGTCTCAGAAATTTAAATCACTCCTTAGCTTCAATGCTGGTAGTCAAGGACAAACATCAAAGATGATTGTCCTGTGTGATTCCCTCCTCATTAGCAACTGAATTTATTGAGCCATTATCTCAAAAAATATTCAAAAAGATCACTGACGATGTGCAAGCAATGTCATAATAAACTTGCACAAAACAGTGAAATAGTGAAAATATCCCTTTCATATATATGTGGGTCATGGCAGTCCATGGGTAGAGCATTGGACTGCTGACCTGAGGGTGAAGGTTTGATTTCCAGGTAAACCTCTCTGGGCACCCTCAGATCCACCCAAACTGTGTGATTTTTCAGGTACCAGGTCTTCATGGGAAACCATAGCTGGTACAGGGAAAGGCACGGGCCCCCCTACCCTGATTTGTGAATTTCACATGTCGTCAAACTTAGTACTGGGTGAACTCTATCATCATCTACCAAACCGGCCTTTGGGTTGATTACTGTGTTTATGGTTTATTATATACTATATAAACACTCAATAATTGCAGTTTTTTCACTGGTAATATTAGATAATTTGTTATACATTTTAATAACATTGTAACATATAAATTTTTCCTGAGGTGAGAAAATTTCTGGTGAATGCCTCGTTTTCTAATTATAGACTGTTGTATTTTCCTAAGAACCATGTCTACTAAAATTGTATAATCTTCATCCACAACATCATACATAAATACTAGCATCCATTCTGTATTTCCTTGCTTAATGGTTAGCCATTGTTGTTTATGCAGCATATTTTCGTTCCATTGGTACCCAGTTCACATGAAATCAGATTGCACAAAATATTAGTTAACATGAAATGCAGGCACAGTCTCCTATTACCTCCTTTATTTTTTAAAATTCATTCATTAATTTAACACTAAAGGATCTATACAAAATATTTTTTCCTCAAAAAGTAAAACCCTTCATATTTTCAAAATAAACTCTATAAGCTTAACCCTCAATAGCTTTAAATATTCATTTGTTGCACAACCACATTACTAAGAAGGAAGCGTTAGAATGAAGGAAGGGAATACAACGTTATAAATTACAGGTTCAGGTATGATGTGATGGAACTGTTCCATAATCATCTCTGTCAGAATAAACTGTTGTTAGACAAGAGCAGGCAACAGAAATTGTGTGTAGGAAGGATTGGGAAAGGAAAAGAGGGTTGAGAGAATTGGTTATTGGTTGGGGGTAAACGGTGGGGTGAGTGAATTAATATGGTCTATTTAATTAGGTCCAGGTAAAGGCAGGGAGAGAGAGAGATTGTAGCAGTTATCAAAATTTACACTATGAAGGGAAGTATGCTCAATAACTGGGAAGGAGGCAGAAAAGGAATAAAGATTGCAGGAGGCTCTGTGGCTTTGATGTCTATTCTTAAGCAAGTGGTGCTTTGACCAATTTACTAGGCAGTATAGAATTTTCATTTGAGGGAGAAAACAATGTTGTAACAGCTAATGATAATAATTTGGGAGAGAGAACGAAAACTATACTGGTACTAGATCAAGTATCCAGTTTTAAATAATCCTCAAGTGACCTAAGTAGACAGAAGCATGACTGACAAAAAATTAAATAATTTAGCGACATATTTTGATCAATGCCACCTGCCTTTCATGCAGCCTGAAAATTGTCCGTCTATCGTTATAAGAATCGCCTTTTTCTTCATTATAGTTGGTTTTATGTTCCAGTTTGTGCTGTCAGACTCTTTCTCCAGATAGAAAAAAGGTGTCAATGTTAAATGATCATTTTGCATTATCTTCTCCATGAGAACTCTCAGGGCTGGAATGGCTGGGGTATTTCGTGCCACTTTTTTTTTGTTAATCCATATTGTTTTTCGTTCAGTAATTTTTCTCCCTTCGTTCCGCCTTTCTATAGATAATTATTATGAGAATTGCAGCAGCCTTTTTTTCCTTCTTCTGTTGTCCTTTGATTTTTTTTTCAAGTGTACGTGAGCACTTGGAAAAAGTGAATGCGAAGGACAACTGAACAGATAAGACAATTACTCCGATTTGCCACGCTTGGTAGGCGTGTCAGCTTCGTGTACATTTGAGTGCGCTCGACCTCATGTCTCTGGTTCAACACGAAAGCTGAAGGTGATATTGTGCGTATCTACTGCTTAGATGTTCCTCCACTCAGCTTTTACTCTCCTTCTCATCCATGACTCAATTCTCCTTCTGCCGCCAATTCCCTGCCGGCGCTCTTGCTCGAACTTGTTTCATCTAACCCCTCTTCCGCCCCGCGAGCAAATTGAAGACGCCCATTTGGGTGGCTTCCGAAGGGGTCACCGGCGGGTCAAGGATGCGCACTCGATGACTAAAGCCTCGCCATTCGTCGCTACGGGAACAATACCGAGGGGCAGCTGCAGCAGAGACCGCAATGGACCAAATATGCGTCCTTTTATGAGAGGACCGAGACGCGTCGCGGGCGCGTCGTATATGAGGTGACTAATAGTCGACTTCTCTGTGTATTCTCCCGACGAGTTTCCTGCCTGCATTTTCTTCGCGAAATCTTGCTTGGAAGAAGCCGATGATCCAAGCGTCGTACTTTGTAACCCAAGTTGAGAACCAGAGGATTTTTAACTATCCCCCCATAATTTTGCATTACTCTTACTCATAATATTTTCAGGCTTAACTTTGTGGAATTCCTTCATGATGAGGGTAGAAAAAAACTTTGCACTTCCACATAAAGATTTAATACTTCACACGACCATGGTTTCGATGCTGCGCATCATAGTCGTCTTCCACACCTGATGATGATGCGCAGCATCGAAACCATGGTCGTGTGAAGTATTAAATCTTTATGTGGAAGTGCAAAGTTTCTTCATTGTCACTCTTACTCCTTTACCCTTTCGTCCTCAACAATTTTTTATTTGAATCAGTTTTCGCGTATATAGTTTAACATGAGACCATCTTCGGGCCGTAGTGCGATTTATCAACCTGTTTTATTGGAATAAGGTGCACTGTAGAAGCCTTAACTTTGTGAAGTTTCATCTTTTTGTTGATAAAAATGAAAATACTTGTTAAAACGATCACAATTTATTTATGAACACGCACCGTGTTTCGTATTGATATGACGTATTAGTGCCATCATTCAGTATACCGTGCTTCTAACACATAGCCAGTACATGCAACAATAGTGGGAGAAAGTAAAGAGCAGAGAGTCAAAGATTGGCCTAAACTTTTCCTTATATCTATATAATGTTTCCATTCCTTCCATCCCTTTATCATAGTATTCTTCTATATATTCCTTACATCTCTCTTGAATCTTTTCTGGTTAAACTAATATTTTTCCTGACTTATCTCGGATTGTTGACAGATTTTATCGTGTTATTTATGTTCGTTAAATGCTATGCGTGATTAATGCTCATGTAGATTTTTTTCTGATATGAGTTCAATAAATGGAAATACTGTTTCATGATCACGATGAAATCGTTTCATGATGATGCAAGAGTCATCATCTTCACGGGCTATCAATCTGAGGATTGGTATGTTACAGCTGTCCAAATTGTCCTGTTTCCTGCCAACCTCATCATTCCCTTATCGCTTTGCACCGTAAATTTCCGTTATCTGTTTCTAATAGTACATCCTAGGCCATCTTATGTAATTCCTGCCCTACATGATTCCTTCATTTATGGCCCTCGTTAAGATTTTGTGGATCAGGTCATTTCAAATTAATTTCCCCCTCTTTGTCTTTGGTTTCAGTATTTTTTTCTGAAGAACCACATTGCCATCGCCTCCAAACATTCTTTTCTCCGCTGTTTACATTGTCCAAATCTCTTCTACTTCTAAACGATACCCTGCGAGCAACCGCTACGGTGCGTGGCAGGGGGTGATTCAACACTAGGCATGAAAAATCCAAAATAAAGTTTGATGTCGCACATCCGTAAAAAATTCATTCTTTATTTCAGTCTTAACACATTGGTTTCTTATGTCTATGCTAGCACCATTTGCCATGAGTAGTCGATTCCTCTGATAGAAAGCCTTCGATATTTCCATGTTGCATACTACATCCTTCTTACTTCTATCACGTGTTCATCATTATCGTTGTATCCATCATTGTTGGTTCTGCTGCCTAAATACCAAAACTCTTCCAATTGTTCCAGCATGTCTTTCTCTTTTTTTACTCGAAGATTTAGTCCCTTCTTCGATTGCAGACCATTATCTAAATTTAAATCTTGTTTGTCTTGACGGTTTTATTTTTCATTCCCTTCTCTATATTGTCTAATATCATTTCAATGCCTTATTTTGTTAAAAAAGGTATTCATTATTCAACATTTCTTCAAACAATACACACGCATAAATATTGAGGGACATACTCACAATGATTCGTCAAAAAACAATTATTCGTTGAATATAATCTTAATTAACCGGAAAAGCATTTGAAAAATTAGTTTCGAGCCAGCACTTTGCATAGATGTTTACTGTTTGTTCATTATTTATGAGCTCCAATGACTAACATCATTTGAATGCCATTAACTTAACAAAAATATAACATTCAAGCCATAGGACAGGGGTGGCGAACCTATGGCACGCGTGCCCGAAGTGGGACGCAGAGCTGGGAGGATGCTACGGGCAACTCAACGTTGGTCACTCGATGCAACCCATCGAGTGACCAACGTTGAGTTTCCCGTACGTGCGCGTGAGTCAAGAGTATACTATTATTACGTACATAAACAGTGGTACTCAATCGCCAACAGGTTCGTTATTCCTGATTTAGGCGGCATTCGAAACTGCGACCTTCTGGTTAGCCAAGAGCAGACGTGAAAAAGTTTTCTGTAAAAGAGAACTCAAGTTAATTCGATAAAATTGATATTTTTTCAATCAAAATGAGCTTTTTAAGTGAATCTTGAAGTTAATTAGATATAAATATTTGCTCTCGCGAAAACTCATGTAAAACAATTTGTTCATTTCTCTAAAGAAGGAAGATAGTTGGGCTTTGTTGAAGTTTAAGTTTTCCCGTTTTCTCTCCATTTGCCTCAACTTGGCAACGACCTCAAAATTATTCTCATGATGATTTCCTTTCGTTTGACGAATTAACTTGTAGCCTACTAATTTTCACATTTTTTTATTAAAACAAATATATAGCACGTAAAATTTAACACCGATTTAAATAACTGAGTTGATATTCACTCGTGAAATTGACCTTAAACTTATCATAATAACATTAAACGCACATACCCTGCATAGCCAATGAGCGTGTCCTTACAATCCTCATGGTAAAATAGTGCCGTGAAAAACTTACCATACACAATGAATGTGCACCAATTGAGCGCGTTGCTTATGTTGAAATAGAGAATTTTCAAACATCAAACGCATTTTGGTGAGTAATATCGTAAAAATAAGTGGTGCGTCAAGCAAAAGAGTCAATCCAATACGATTTATAGAAAAGTCTCGGCCGAGGTAAATGTTTCAATCCACAGCGTCGCGTGTAAAATCGCAACGCTACCTCATCACCAAAACACCCGACTACAGACAGAATTGACAGCGATCCTTAAATCCTTGAAAAACGTGAATGAGATGAACCTTGAAAACATTCTGGGAAAAACCTGAATTTGAACAGTAAAAACCTGTAATTCTGAAGAATTGATGTTAATTAACAGGAAAAGAAATGGGTAGTGGACAATACCGTATACTGAAGCATGTCTTGTGTATTTTATTCATTTGAACTTATTATAAATTAATCTTGCGATTTGTTTAACAAGCGGCTTCGAGTGTCATTTCTGCGATAAGGTAAAGAATTGTACGTCACATCTGTGTACTTTAGAGGAGAATTCCTGCAGTTAATCGAGATAACCGAGTAACGTGCAATTAAACTGCCTGCATACCGCTATACTACAACCAGTCAGTGACCGTTAAGTATTAAATGGGTCAGATATGTGCTTCATAATAGGAATGAAAATTCTACGAATTTTAAGTGCTTACCGATATTTCCTCTATTATCTTTATCAAGTAGATATAGAATATTTCACGATCAATAAAAAGCAGTTTAAAAATTTGTGAGACTTTTGTTTAACAGTCGATTCTTAAGGAAATATCAGTTCCTGGCTGGGTCATGGTGGTATCTTCTTCAAGGCTGGAATGGGCTCACATCGATCATTGTTCATTTTTTTGATTTCTTGAATGGCGGCTTTGAAAAATGCAGAAAAGTATCATGGCGTGGTTAACATTCATCGGGTAAGCGGGATTTCCATTTAGGTTAGCCGTAAAATTTTTATAACAATTTTTATTAATTCATTATATACCCATGAATGTCTATGCTACGAGAGGAAATTCTGAAATATGCGCGAATGTAAAATTGGTAGTGGGATTGCATCGAGAAAATCCGCTGGCACAAAACCTTGAAAATTTATTTTTTTCATCCTTGAAAATCTTGAAAAATACCTCTAGTCAGAAAGAATTTCACTGCCGTACACATTTTCTAGATTTGTTCTAATTGTTAGCTGTCGAAATATGAACCTCTCTCAGACTTCTTGGAGGTTATATAAGATTTCCTACGACAAAACCTGCTTTGCAGGCGACGTCGCAGTGTTGGCCTTCAATTACAATCACTGCACTTCTGCAAGCTATTACAATCGCACAAAGTTCCATTACCCTTTTCCCTACCAAGAACTCTTTTAGTGTGAAAATTATTGGTGTAGAAGAGTGTCCTTTTATCCTTCTATGCCCAAGCTTGTTTAGTATTTCTCTGAAGGCGATTTCCTAATATGTTTATTTTAACTGTGGCCAATCTCAGAAATGGGAATTCATCCCGGGGTCATTTTTTTTAAAGCGATTGATTGATCATTCTACGGAAATCCATAAACAGCGTACGCACACCAGCGCATTACTCTTACACACATTTCCATCAGCGTGAGTAAAATTACTTCTCGGCTAACTGGAACTTGAAAGGAAATATGTTTGAAGTAATTATATAAATGTGTTCTTTCGCAAATTTAGGTAGGTGATTTTCCTGTTCTCCTGCCTAACATAAATTCCTGGGGAAATATTTCCAGAGATACACATAGCATAGCTCTGAGACATCCAACATCAACACTCGCAGGTTAAACCGATTGCAATTGGACCGAAAGCCCAGCTACTTGACCGGAGGTATCTCCAGCCCTCCTTTAATACAATCGTCAGATAAAATTAGCATATTTTATACCGCCACTATTCGAAATTATGGTTTCCCAAAGATTAAAATTGACAGTCACCAAAAAAAATGATCGTCTTCTATTTGTATTTTCAACTATGATCCTGCCATTTCTACGACTTGATACGTACTCGTATATGACGAAATAAATCGTGTCACCATTTGATATAGCAGCAGAATTAGGCTGACAGACTCCTTACTCATTGGGAAACCAATTAAAACACATATTAACATTTCTAATACACGAGCATGCAAGGTGGCAAGCTCAACAAGCAATTCCTGTGGATAGGAAAATGAAAAATTAATGTATTGTAATTCAATTATCAACTTTAAACATACGGAGTCCATGCGTCTTTTCGTTCAATATAATTTAAAAAGATTGCAGGCTAGTAGATTTTGGCAATGAGAACTCCCCATGTTAGGCTTTGGAATTACAAGGAAATTGGTACTGAATCGCATCAATACTGGATTTAAGAAGCGTGTCATGGCGGATGGACAAATATCCGTTGCAGGCAGTAAACACCGTAAGATGCAGTCACAGCATGGGAGCTTGGGAGTCGACAAATATCAGCTCAGTCGTCAAAATGTCCCTTCAATGAAAAATCTTCTCACCTAAACCTATGCCATTAAATGAGAATTTTCGTTTTAAATAGTGATTGGCAAGGGAGTGTGAGGGAACGAGAATTAATCCTAGTGACCGAAGGTTTCATCGCCGTTAGTCCAGTTGAAATTCATTTGGAGAATCAGAAACCGTTCAATGAAACTTCCTTCAAGAAATTAATACTAGCATCATTTCCCTTTCCTACGAAGGTATTTTCCTTCAGTTGATTCTTTCATTGAGGAAATAAATCTACAATTTTTGCGCTGTTCTGTCGCATGCCTTTTTTATAACGATTTTTAACTGCCATTTCCAGATTTTTCTATTGTTTTAGTTTTTTGAAGCATATGTAACGTATTCAGCATGCACTTCTGAAGATAGGCTTGGTAACTGAAGTTATATTTCAGTCCAAATCATGACTCAAAAATGACAATTCATTTTTATTAATTAAAAAAAATTATCCTCGAAGAAACTTTGGGAGAACCCGTGCAAAAAAATTAGCGTCGCAAGGGAAATTTAATATGCTATACGCGTGATGCCGCGAATCATCAGCGATGATGCCATTCATCCAGCGCCCATCGGTTAGGTCCAAATGGAAGACAACAATGCTTTCGTGCGTGCACACACAAACTAATCTGGCGAAACTAATCGAGCATTATTCGCGCGATAATAACTCAAATTTCTTTGACGGATACTTCACACCCTATGAGCACACCCTTGAGTCAAAGCGCACTCTATTATGACGAGCAGGTGCTGGTTATCTGGAACATGTCGGATAGCAAATTCAAACAATTCAGAACACACACACTCACAGTGCGGTAGGTTCAATAATTAGCACTTTGTCTGAACAAGGCGTAAATAGCGTGTTGGCGATAAACCAACGTCGAATCAACGATAAAGGGAGAACGTAAGGCCATAGTCACCATTTTTGCTGCAAATTGAGTGTTATCAGTTATACAGGTATTCTCAACAGTGTAGTTACTCGCACCGTTCGGAATACATACGCTCTTAGGACACCTGAGTCAGTCTTTCCGAGCTCGCTCAATACATTATCTTGACTGCGAAGTAAAGATTAGCCATAGTTTCCAATTCCTGGGATTGTCTGTCTTATTATGTCCTGTCCATGCTTTTTTGGTAGGTTAAGAGGGTTATTATTATTATTATAGGTAATCTACCGGTTAAGGTAGGTTTTTGGATAGACACAGCTATCAAATAAACATTTTGTAACTCCCCACCTAGCAACCTAATCTATATCAGGTCCCTCTTCTTCTCTGTGTACTTCTTTCCTCCCTTCATCCCGTCCAACATCTCTATCCTATTTCTGCCCTTACCTCGCTTGCCCAACATTCTGCCCTCTATTACCTTCTTCAACATTCCACTACCGCTCAATACGCCTTTCATCCATTTTTCCTGCCTCCATAGGATTTCTCTCAACAAACCCCTCTCCTCACCCACCATCTCCAGTACTTCCTCATTTGTTTTCCTTTCGGTCCATTTCACCTTCTCCATAAGAGGGTTATAGGCCACTTAATCTACATTTATACAATATCCCGCAAGCCGCCAAAAAGGCGTGTGGGGGTATTCTAGAACAGATAGTAGAACAGATAATATCAGATTGAGTTGAAATGTAGCATTTTGTCAGAAAAAAATATGAGGTTCACGTCCTTTTTGGCCGCAGACTTCGAGCTTCAGAATAAGTGGTAATGTGAGATAATTCAAGAACAATTATTTCATGCAGCACATAAAACAGATCGTCGAATGGGACTTAGCTTATTCCACTGAGCTCCCTGTTTCGTGATGTATCCTCTTGACCTCTCTACGACACCGGAGGAAGATTAATACCTCTGGAACTTCGGAAAAAAATTGTTATCAAATTAAAATTATCCGATAGCATACAAGGGTTTTTAACTTCGGAAAATTCGTGTACATGTGATATACGTATATTTCAGTCAGTCGATTAATTGTAATGATTTCAAACATATCAGTAGGACAATCGTATTAGAGATTTCGCTTGCCATGGTGGTGCGTTCCAGTATCACGAGTTTTTATGTGCAGAGACCGATCAATGGAGTACTTTTAGATGGACAGTGCACTTGCGTTGGTGAATCTGAGTATCTTCGATTTGCTTAGTTACAGTAAACCTACTTATTTCCTCTTACCGTATGCTAATCAGTGACTGAATTCACGTTGTGGATAGTGTGCCAGATTTAATACCTTGCAAACAAGACGAAATGGGTATCTCAATTTTTAAACAAAAAAAATTTATTCTTTAATACTTCGAAAATGTCATCAGTGATTTATAATAAAACAAAATGTAATGGAGAGTTTTGGAAAATCGTTGAGCGATCCACCACTCGAAACGATTTTTTGCCATTCTATCTATCCCAGCTAATAGACCCGGTGCCATTTTATATCTAAATTTATCTCCCATACTAAAAATAAATACTTGTACTTTTCCACAGGTTTTTATTGTGTGGTACAACGCGTTTCACCGACTTGCAGCATCATCAGGTACAAATTTACTTAACAGACAGTGCGAGAATACAGGGTTCGTCCGGAAAATAAGTGTACTGAGCTCAGGAAAAAAATTTATCACACTTTTACATATCTTAAGCTAATATTCTTCAAAATAGGACCCTTGTGAGTCGATACACTTGTTCCAGCGGCGTTCCCATTCCTGGAACGCTCCCGCGAAGGCATCATTGGGAACCTCTCGAAGACACGTCGTCACGGCCTCTTTGACGGCGTCCAAAGTCCCGTATCGCGTTCCTTTCAAACTCCTCTTTATCTTCGGGAACAGAAACGTTCTCTAAAAAATGTGCATCATTTTTGCAGTGATCCGCAAGTTGTGTCGCGATTTCCAAACGATTGAGTCTTTGACCATCACTGAGCACTTTCGGCACCAACTTTGCACAAATTTTTCGCATCTGTAATTGGTCCCTAATAATCTCGTGCACTATTGTTTTTGGCACATTACACTGCTCTGCTATCATCCGAACACTAAGACGACGATCAGAGTTCAGTACATCACGAACTTTTCGCACATTTTCGTCGGTGAGTGTCGTTGATGGGCGTCCAGGCCGTGGTTCGTCGTCGACCTCTTCTCTGCCCTCCACGAACATCTTGTGCCACCGAAAGATCATGTTTCTGGACATGGCTGACTCCCCGTAAGCCTGGTTAATCATACCGACAGTTTCGGTAGACGATTATACCCTCAGGACAGAGTGGGGGCGGGGAGGGGTGGAAGGGCCTGAGAGGGGTGGGGGCAATCGGGTGCGTTGAGGGGTTGTTTTAACCATTTCCTTCCTCCCTTCCCTCCCCTTCCATCCCTCCCCGCCCCCACTCTGCCCTGAGGGTATATACTCTCGCACTGTCTGTTAAGTAAATTTGTACCTGATGATGCCACAAGTCGGTGAAACGCGTTGTACCATTTAATAAAATCTATGGAAAAGTACAAGTCTTTCTTTTTTTGGTATGGATATTAAATACTTCCACGAAGTGAAGCTGAAACAATAGAATATACTAGATTTATCAGTTTAAGATTTGTACTCTTTTAAATCAAACGGAGTCCTCGATGTGACGTTTTGTATAGACTCAATATATGTTACCATTTTCTAGGTCTTTAAGGCATTTCTGTTAGTAGAATTAGAAAACCTTTTTATTATTGAGCCTCAGCATTTAATCGCTAATGCGTTTCAACTTGTGATGCCTTTCTCGAAGCCTAGGATTTACTCGCGACTAAACTAAATGTGTTCATCTCATGAGCTTTAAACTTACAGTGAGCATTAGCAACATCGCTTATGCTTACTGTAAGCTTAAAGCTCATGAGATGAACAAATTAATGGCAAGTGTGAGCAAGTTTAGGTAAAAGATCTGAGAGTGACCGAGTTAGATCTTTAGTGGGGCGATATATGTATAGGGTGCCCCCTGGAACATGATAAGTATTAATTTGCTCATATTAAACATGCTAGCCATAGGGTAAACAATTTCGAGGGTTACATGGTGGCCTAAAAACAATGCATTTTTGGCCTAACGTTTTCTGTATGCATAACCGGGTCCCATTTGCTCCCATTTAATAATTGGCGGTCACCAAAAAAACTTTTATCCCACTGTAAATCGAAGCCTGGCTACGTTTATTAATAGAGCGAGTCCCTATTTACCTATTTAAGTTATACATTTCAATATAAGTAAATCCCAAGCCTGCATTCTAGTCAAGCCGTTTTTTCCGTGAAAGAGGTAGAAGAACCATATATCGAATGTTAACAAAATTCACAATTGATGTGAGGTATTTAAGCCATCCTTCCCAACTTCCCACCTCTCTTCCTCACCTTGAAATGACTATGAGGATGTCCCTAGTTCACTGATACCTTTCATAAATTAAAACTAACTTTGAGCTTCTTACTTCTTTCATCGGAAAAGTGAAATCACTGAAATATTAATTTGATACCCTCTTTTCTTTTTTTTAGAAGCATTCTTTAGAAGCATTTCGAAAGCTTGAAATAAACATTTAAATTTCCTCTCAGGCATGCCAAGCAGGACTTAGGGCATTATTAGGGTTCTGATCATGAATTTATAGTTTTTATTTTATGACATCATTTTCTATCGACTGAAAGTCTCCTAAAAAGGAGAAGAAAAGAAATCACTGTTCGAAGTAGTGATTTCGTATGCCGGATGCACCATCATTATAAGTCCTCTGGGCGTCGCGACAGCTAAAATGTACTCTACCAAGAGGATTAACTAAATGGGATTACACTTTTATTATAATTTCATGAAAACCACGTTTTTTTAGAGCCCGCGCATGAAAATGAACTATTTGAATCGCGGAGGTATTCCCATCTGTAATCACACCGATGTTCACTATTTCGATATTGATTGGTTGGTCATTAAAAATCTCAATCAATATAATATTTCAAAAAGATTCATGGTATTGTTAAAAATTACTACTGGTCTCTGCCAAGATCATGTAATTACTACAGAAGTTTATTTCGAACATGATAAACTATTGTATGTAAATAACCCCAAGGAATTCTCCAAATATTTTGCAATCCATGTGCTTTCATTTTTGGTATTTTTTATCACGAGACACCAGAACTATAACATAATTCAGTTCTTAATGCACATATTTGCTAGATTATTCCCTTCATATTTCTGAACTTAATGAATTTCACAATATCCGAAAGCCGCCCCCAGGCGGCCGCCAAAATCCACGCCGCCGGCGAACGAACCCTGATCTCCGAACCCCACGCGCCGAACGCTAATGATGTTACCACCAAATGCGATCAATTATGGAGGTAGGCCGTGGAGGGCGACCACCGTTCGAGCAGCAACCAAACGAGAGTTATCAACGAGGGAATCAAGCGAGGGACTTGTGAACGCTCACGACTCGAGCACATCTATTATAGTGCAAGCCTCTTTTAAGGGTTTTTGGGAGAGTATTCTAGGCCACCTGAAATTAGGGTAATCAGTAATTTTATCTTTCTGTAGGATTAGTTAATGGTTTATTTTCCTTTAGTTTCCACAAAGTGATCAATTAGAGAGAAAATAGTTTTTAAAAACTCATTCTAATAGCATCGCAGGAATCGATTTGCGAACAAATTCGAATTTCTAAATTTGAATTGAGATTAATCGGATCGGATCTAATCATAGGGTTGGAAACGAAATGAATCTTGTGAAAATGGTGGATAAGGTGGATTTTTCTTTTTATCATTTCATGCTTATAGTACCACATAAAAAACCAAAAGTAGGCTTTTTTTGGATCGGCGTTACATAAGGTAAATATAAACTTAATGAAATTACTCGAAACATGGAACAAAGTTTTAATAAATATTTTTCTATGGTAAAAGACAAGCGTGTAACTTGCCACTGTGGAACAATTGCATCACATAAGAACTTGACACCGTAGCATATCGCCGCATACAAGTGACTACTGCTGGCACAAACAACGCCCATCGCAAAAACAAGATCAGAACCCTCGACCCGTGGGTTGCCGGGTCGGTGCGTTAGTTCCAACCACCGCACCTTACATAGAGTTGTTTTCGTGTTGTTTTGAATAAAAATTAACATAAAAGAGCCAATATTTTATGTACGAAACTTTGTTCGAGTATTATAAAATAATTTTCTAGAAAAATCGCAGTTTAAAAACATTTTCGCTTCAGAACTGATCCAAATTAAGTTTTAGAGGGCATTTCTAAAATTAATAAGAACCTCAAGAGTGTTTAAAAACGGTATATTCGCGTCATATCTGTTTACGAACTCCGCGTGAATGGATGTGACGTAATTGTCCATCACTCGTCATTAATACATGAATTTAGGTGACACGTTGATTCTTGTAGTCACGATCCAACCTCCTTAAGGTATTAATCAATTATCAAGATGTTCTTGGGTTTTTCCACGCCCAACTCTCCAAGCTATATTCGTTGCTAGAAGCTAGTTTCTATTCGAAGCTAGTTCGTCGAGCTTGGAAATAACAACGAACGAGAATTCAATTCCCGCATTATTGGTTTATATTCTTGATTGCTCACGTTCTCCTAGATGTAAGTCGATTGCCTGCTTTCGTTTCTATCCAAAAGCATATTAGCGCATATTATAAGCATTAGTACGTAAGTACGTGGAAACGTTCAGACACGGCTTAATCATGATTCACTTAGACGCAATCTCACGTTCAGCGCTGTTCTTTATCTGTTAATGCATGTTTGGCGTCCACCAATGAAAATTAGGAGTAACGTGGTCTAAGCTATATTACTCTTAGCCTCACAACATGACAAATGTTGTCTTCATATATATTACCGAAGTCGAAGAGGTAGTTTTGAATTGCTCATGTGTTATTAGAAATGAAAATAATATACAAGAATGCTCCTGAATGAACTGAACACGTTTTATCTGATTTCCTTCGCCTTCCACACGAACCAATTGATACAGCATTCCAAGAGAGCCATGTTGTTGTATGTATTCTCGTCGTCTCACAGCTGAAAAGTATTATCAAAAATAATCCTTTAGCATCTTGTAATGTCTACTTTAGCCTCTCGACGCGGGAAGGGAAAACTGCGTCCAGATACTTATCCTGTAAACACTATGAGATAAACTTTAAACTTCTTGACGTTTTTTTAAATAAAACCACTTTGCTTTTCCATATAAACGTTTTTATTCTCACGACCCAGATTTCGTTATAGCATAACATCATCAGGTTAAAAAAAAACGTCAATATGAAGATTTTCCACCAAGTTACGCCAGAAACTGTTTTATTTATTTAAACTATTTTTTCATTACATCGTTATCTTTCTCGAAAGAAACAATGACTTACGTATGTAGCTAATGCGATGTGGGTACTGAGGAACCACCCATCGGAGGTTAATTAATAAAATTAGAAAGTATGCAGTTTAGATGATTAATAGTATATATTTGGAAAATAGTAATATTATATGTTTGAATATTTTATGAGAACCACAGGATTCCACTAAGTGAATAAGACACAGATACAATAAAAAATAAACAATGACATGCTCTGCCATTTTTGGTTTGTCATCTTTTACTTGTTATTGTGCTGGCTCATCACGACGTCATCAGTGCTGTATTAATTATGTACGGAATATTAGTAATTTTGTTGGCATATTATTTTGTTTAATTTTTTTTAAATTTGCGGACACGAATTGTGCGTGGAAAAAAGGGTTACTTGTACAGATCGATTCAGTGATCAAAATCACAGTTATCAACCCGAAGGTCGGTTTGGTAGGTTATGGAAGAGTTCACCCAGTGCTAAGCCCGACGGCATGTGAAATTCACGTATCAAGATAGGAGGGCCAGTTCCTTTCCCTGTGCCGCCTATGATTTCCCAAGAAGATCAGTACCCGAAAAGTCACACAGCTTGAGTATATGACTCTTTGAGATCAGTAATACGATACTATCAGACATACAGTATTTGGAACAAAGAGAAGTGATTCTGCATGAAATGTTCGTAAAAGTTGGGAGCTCGTGGGTAGCATTTTGAAGTCTAATTAATCATCAGACCCTTTTTGTAATAAAAAGCAAGTTTTACTCTGGACTATAAATAAAATATTGGATAAAAAGATTCCAGAAATAATGAATTTTGATTCTCAGTTTTTCGCAAGGAATACCTTTTAAACAATAACTTCAAGGCATCTAATCCTAATTTAATGCATAAAAACTCGATTCATACCTCTTGGCCTTCCATTTGGGATTATACCTTCTGCCTTGACAGACTTTTTGCTATGTGATACGTGAAGATCCCGAAGAAACTCGTAGAATCGGTAATATCTTTGTGGGTTGAGTCCATCGTCCATTTTATTCTAATTGAGTCAACAGTTTCCGTCAGTTTCTGGTAATTTCTAAGGAACCGATGGATATTTTTGTTTTTTCTTTAATGCATTATTTGAATGAAAAACTATAACTATGTTATTCGCGGTATTTTACTTAGATTACTCCCGGGTTTCGCCATTCACCGTCATCTTCAGGGCCAACGTCATCGACGTTTAACGTCTAACACATGGCCGTATCTCAATAAAATACTTCGTAATCACATATTTATTGTTTTTCATTCTAATATGAATTATTTCTATAAAATTTTTCCTGAAGTAACCAATTTATTTTGCTTGTACATCACCTTCGTCCATCAACAAGCTGCATAATAGGTATTTTCCAATTTGCGGGTCGCATAAGGAAAGTTGTAGCAAATGCAGAAATGATCTCATGTATTCGAATTATCACTGGTACATTAGGTATTTAGAAAATGGCACCTTAAATTGTATTTTATAAATGCGTTTTGTATTATTTCAGTGCGAAAAGAAATCATAGTGTGGTAATTTAAATATCGTTTAATTTTTCAAAATATCAACATCAGTGGTTGCGGCTACATAATAAACAGCGGTGAACCGTTTGTATGCCGAGGGTTATTCACCGCTGTACAGGTTGAACCCTTCTGATGAGACTTGCAAAATGACGGGGAAAGACTAAATTAACAAGGCTGGACTATATTCGTTGTCTTGTAGCATAAAAGCTCATCGAATATGAAAGAAATATCTGAGCCAGTTGTTGGAGGTGGATATCTTTAGCTTGAAGAGTTCATAGGGTATCTGGTTGTAGATAGTTTTTTATCGTGATGAAACCCATCTCGCATCCTAATGTACGTATTTAATTGTCCAAAAGAACCCCCGATGCCTATAATAACGTCCTCATTTCTTTTGCATTCACACTTTTCCTCCATGGAAATATTTTCGTGCTTCGCTCACATGTACCAATTCACTTATTCGAGAGATGAACACTGAGATGGGTTACGTGTTTTACTTGAAACGGGCACCGCCTATTGTCACTAAAAATAGGTTATTCGTTAACCATTAGATCGGAATGTTCGAGCCGGGTGCATATCGTGTCGCAACAATTACTTGCATTTCGTAAGCTCTGTCAAGTATAATTTATCTTTGTTACTGCTAAAATGTTATCATTAGCATCACAAGACTTTGTTGATTTCAGCAATTTACTTCATCGGCGCAGGCCTGTATGAGGAGAGATCTTCACTTCGACTCCTTCAAGGGGCTCAAGGCATAAGAGCCTGGAGGTACGGGATGAAGAGGAGGGGAAGCAGTAGTGATTCCTTAAGAAGAGGGGCGAGAGAATGGCTCCAAAGAAGGAGGGATGGGAGTAATCGGCAGAGGGGAGTGAGGAAAAGATGAAGTGGGGTGGGAGAGAGAGAGAAAGGGAGGGAGGGAGCCATCCAGTTACCTCCAACCCCTCCCACCCCCGCCTCCATTTCCCCTCGTGGCCCCTCCTCCCCTTCAACGCCTCTCTCCGTCCCCCCGCAACCCTCCCCTTCTTCACGGCGGGTTGATCGGCGGAGAGGCAGCGCCATCGGAGGCGAAGTCGGAAACAAGAGCGTCGTCGTCTCCCCCTCCCCATCCACCCCTTGGCTCGGAAGAGTTGTGTTGTTTAGTCCTCGTGCGGTCGCGCCCGGTGAGAGATATCCCCGTCGATCCAGTCGGCGAGGGGGTCATTGTTGGATGGTGCAGTGGGGTAACAGAGTGTTCTCGCTTTGCAGGCGTTTTCGATCCGACTTCCTAGCGTCGTTTTCGTGAGTCCAGGCTCTCCTTCTTTAACTCCTCCTCGCCCCAAAAATCCCCCTCAGTGGTTAAGAAATCTCCTCAGGCAACCTCTCACCCGTCGAGTGTTCCGTATGATGCGCGGACTGCTCCCGCCTGCAACAGAATTCGCCGGTGTCGACCACGGAGGGAGGAGGACCGTCCGTGAGTGTATTGGAGAGCTGGGGAGGCTGGAGGCGAGGAGCGGCGTGTGGGGAGAACGGAAAAGAAGGGAGTACCACTGGGCGGCATTCCAGAGAGGCTGAGGAGGGGAGGCGGAGGACGGCCTGTGGAACACGTAGACAAGGGCAGGTAAAAGGTGAGTCTGGTCCGGCATCGGAACTCTCCCGAGTCTGCCCGCTCGTTCTTTCTTTTATCCATCCCCTCTCCCGAACCGAGCCTACCTGAGGAGGTAGGTGGGTGTGTTTTTTTTCCCTCCTCTCATTTTTTGGTAGATCCACTCTCACTCTCGTCTCCACTTCGTCCGCATTCATCCCGCCGACGTGCCTCGGCCCTTCTTCCGCCGTCGCCGGGCCCGCCCCCGCCCGCACGTATCAGTGGAAGAGGTCTTCAAACCGTCCCAGAAAACCCGCCGCCGCAGGAGTATGCATAACGTTTTCAGTGCATAAGCTATTCCACAACAGGTGGTGGTGACTCCGTACGCCGCAAAGTTTATGCAACCGGGTTGTGACAGGTGCGCCCGCATGGAAGCGCGTGCGACGCG
Source organism: Hetaerina titia (assembly GCA_037158775.1). Lineage (NCBI taxonomy): Eukaryota > Metazoa > Arthropoda > Insecta > Odonata > Calopterygidae > Hetaerina > Hetaerina titia. Next base: position 103,899,221 of record CM073768.1, read on the forward strand.
TCGGATAGAAGAATACGCTGAGGTGGTGCATTTCACGAAGCGGAGATCACAGCGCAACCGTTAGCTCTTGCTCGCACAATTAGTTCCTCGCATCCATCCCCGAGGAAGGATTCGAACTGGAGACCTCCGGGTGGGTCCTAGCCGGCCAGCCCATTACCCGGGTCGGCCCAAAGGCGCAGTTTTCGGGTCCTATTTCCTATCTCTTACCCTACCTTCTCCTCCATCGCAGGCACCTCACCAAGACAAATACAAAAACACGACACTACCTCTTTCAGCCCGCTGTCTCCCCGTGTAGGGAATCTCAATTCGATTGGTCCGAGAGACCGAGCAAGTCGTGGCCAGCGTACGGACTGCTCATATGTGATCAGTGTAAAAAATAAATTCAAATTAATTTCAAACAAAAATCCCAAATCAATTATCGTTTTATTGAAAATCATCGTGCGGTCATTTTATAGACTATTTTTTTAGAGTAATCCAACATACAAAAATTAACAGCAGTCAATCGCGAAACAACGGACTACAGCAAGGTACTTGTGATCACTTGACGATAATGTCAAACTCGATCGAAAATTGAGGCTAATTTTTTCGTTGAATCTACAATTATTTGGACCATTGGGATCGTATTGTACGATAGTAGGTTCGAATTTAACGTTAGGTATAGATTGACAGTAATTTTGAGTAATTCTGATAAACAAGCCCTTACTTTTTACCGAAGAGTGTCCATCGTTAACAACTGGAGCGATTTGTTTGAAGCAGAAGAGGTTTCTGACGGCGCTGATTGTTCTTTGCGGAATAGTTTATGGCTGGAGACCTGTTATTTTCCCAAGACAACCCCAGATCGAGGGCGCTCCGCCGTGCGAGTGTTCGGGGCCATCCGGATGCGATCTCGTGTAACGGTTCAGTGACTCCGGCGACATCTCCTCGCCTCGCGCATCGTCGGAGTGCATGGAACAAAAGACGCTATTGGTTTTCTAAAAAAATGGAGAGGAGTAGAAAAGACAAAAAAAACTCTAACTCGCAGTATTAGGCGTCAGCACAAAACAGTCATTCACTCTTGGTTACTATGATGAAACAAAATGGCGGCAAGTCGTGAATGATACTTTGACAGTAGCCAATTGCATGAGAAGGATTATCATTGAAACTAAATGCACGTGCCTTGACCATTTGAGTGGGTCAAAAAAGAATCCGAAATGCATTTCATCTCACAAGGTGTGTGGTTGTACAATTGAATAGTCGTACTATCATTTCCCGTAAAAAATATTCTTACCAGGGGAATGGTTCTCGTGTTTGGAACTTTCGAAGGCTGTGTAGGGATTGGTAAAAGCTGTGACGGAGGAAGCCACTTTTTTCGGGCCAATGGAGCCGGATGAATTCATCCGAGGGCGATAATAACGCCGACATAAAATGTCTTGGTTGAGTTTAAGGAGGCATAACAGGCATAAAAATGGGCTTGGGTCGAGGTCAGCTATCTCCTTGTGGTGAGATCTTGGTTTTTGACGCTAGCTACGAAGGAACTGTCCAGGTTTATTTGTGGTCAGTACCACCCACCATTCACGTGTGGTCAAAATTAAGTATTCATAAGTTTGATCTTAAGAATATTTCCCTATTTAAGTCGAAATGCTTAAAATTAGCACTTGCAAAACAGCATATCTCTTGAAGGCATAATAGAGAATACAGCTAAATAAAAAATATTGAAGACAGTAACAGAGCAACATTTTTTTAATCTGATTTTAACGCCCTCAGCTCCTGGGGTCATCACCATGTGTTGCCATTGGGTCCAATGTCTTTGAAGAGACCCTATGACATGGCCTGATCCGTTCCAGAGAAACATCGGTGATTGAGAAATATACAAATGCTAACTTTTAAGTCACTAACTTTTACAAAAATGCCGAAATTTTCGTAAACTTAAGGAGCTGGATGACATCTAGTCTTGTAATTTAAATTTCGTTTCTGTGTTAAATTTATGGTTGCATGCATAGCTTCAAAAAAGTTTTTTTATTCATTACTGTTGTCCCATATGATTATTTGAGTTTCCTACTTAGATCCATTCACTTTTTTCAATGGTGATCGTCTTCTTTTTGTCCGTAAAACGGTATTTGCATAACGGTTTTACAACCTACCATGCGAAACGAATGAACGGCCGAAATGAAATGTTGGAAATCGGACGAGGTTCACGATTGTATGCAGGAAAATTTGCAACGGGTAATGGTAGTTCGGGATGCGTAAGTCACTTTCAGCTCTACCAGCAAGAGACGAACACGTTTGCAAGTTGATCGGTGCTTTGTTCACAAATTTGTCACTCATGCCCATTTCTCTTCCTGAAATAATTTAACTCACAGAGGTTCTGGTAAAGAGGTGTAAAGAATTCCGAGTCTATGATAATCAGACGTAGAAAAATATAACGTGATGGATTTATGGTAAAGAAGAATAGGATGAATTATTCCGCAAGTTTTTGGTGTGTCTTTCTACTATCAAAGTAACCAGCTGATGTCCTCTACCCAAGATTCTGGAAAGGATTATCCGCGACTTTTTATATAAGAACTCTAAATGTGGTTAGTTCTGCTAAATTATTCTCCCATCCTCCGTATGATTTCCTCCCAAACTTAAATAATTTCCCGAGCTGCGGAGTATGATTTGCGTACCTGAACTTTGCTTCGCGTTCGTCTGGGCGATTCGCGCGTCTCTCTCTAAATGGAGTTCGCATATACTCCTTATGAGTGTGGCCCAAGGAGGAGAGGCATCCGAGATGCGAATTCTCGCCTTTTATTGGTAGACTTTGCGTGCCCACGATATCCTTTGGGTACTATGGTCTCACATTGGAGAGGTATAAACACCGACCGGAATTTCTCCCAAGTGTTTTCCGATTAGCATGCCTGCACAAACAGCACTGTCATCTCTTTGGCCTTGAATCGCATTGAGCCTAAGGCTTTAAACGTTTATTTTGCTGGAAATCATACACTTCACCGAAACAGCAAACATAAAACGAATATGCATAAAGTTCAAAATGAGTGGGCTTCATAACTACAATTCATCTGCGTAAAAGGGACACATTGTTCAGCAATAGAAGGAGATAGGATAAAAATGGTATATTGAAAATATATTTGCTCACGTTCCGTTTTCTTCGATTTTACCATATTATTTTGATGGGACCGTAATTAATTTGCAATCTTGTTAACTTCGGAATTTTCTTCGACTTTGTCGGAAAGTATGTTTTAATTGGCCGCTATTCGGTCGACTTTAGCAGTCATCAAGTCCAAAATGCGTTTCAGGTCAAAACACGAATCGTCCTAAGCGCCCTGAATGATAAGTAATATCAGTGTTGGGTTTCATCGCCCACACCCAGCAGCCAGCTCTAATTTCAGGATGGCGATTAGAAAAAGCTCTTGCGAAATTTAGGTTTAAGTTGTGGGGAAAGTAGATTTAATTTCCTAAAAGTGACTCGTTTGTCATTGCTTTTTCTTAGAAAATTGATGGCAGCCTCGAAGGACATAACGGTTGGCTCTCTGGCAGCAAAGGGTTGCCTCTGCATCTTCTCTTTTTGATCTTTGAAAATAAATTCATCTTTTTTGCTACAGTAATTTCCTCAAACTGTTATTTTGGCTCGTATTATGAAATGATCATTCGTTCCTCTTGGGTTTTAGAATCTTCTGAAGCTAACTTACACTCCTGATCGACTTAACCGCTCTTTCTTCCTCCTTTCAAATATTCGTCTTTATACCAAACTAATGTAACCAAAACAAGCTTGGGGTTTCAAGTTACACGCTCTCAATACCAGAAGTAATCATCAGCGTCTGAATGAGAGTAAAAGTAAGTAAGGGTACGACATGAAACTATAGCACCATGAGTGTGTCAACACTTTTCCCGACGCGAAAACTAATGGCGATTGCATTTGAAGACTGCGCCCAAAAAATTTAAAGGATTTCTTGAACGTTCACGCGCATTACTTCCCCGGCGTGACAGGAATGTACACATGGGAAAACTTCCGACACATGTTTGAACAAGTTTCAAGTTGGTGCTATGCCGAATTCCGAATTATATGAAACAATCATGACAAAAATGTACGCAGCGCGTGTAAGAATTAAGTGACAAGTTTACGGTAAAAAATGGTCTTAATGGTTAGTCGCAGGGAAAGGGGCTGCTGATGGTGGCAGGCTACTGAATGCAGCGAAGGACCACGATTAAAGATCCATGGATATTCCAGCTTCATCATGCTTGCTATCTGCGATCCAGTTAGTTCTGTTTTCAACAAAGCCATTCATTCATGTATCCTAAATATTAAAGGTAGATTTTGGGCAATCTGTAACAGCTGTTATTTTCCTCGTGATCTGATACCTTCATTATATTTGCCCTGCGTAATTTTCCTTTTTAATTTTCTTGTAATTTCTGCCTGCCTTCTTGCTGTTTAAAAAAGAATACCCCGCCGTCCCCTACCCCACTTATCTAAAATTCTCCCATCCGTACCGGTCTTCAAAATATACCACCCTTAGTATTTCCTCCGCCCACTTTTTCTGCCTTTTTCGAATTTCTCCTATCATCATCCTCGTCGCTCAACGCATTTGAAACTCCGTCGTTGGTCTTTCTCCCTGTCTGACTTATTTTCTGCGTTTTTAACGGAGAATGAAACCCGAAAAAATAACCCTTCAATGAATATTCCTCATACAAACTTCCGCGCTGGGATCAAAACCAAACTTTCGTTTTCTGATAGAAATCCAAAAGGAACAGTGATGTTTTTGCTTGACCCAATAATATGCTTCCGCATCAATTAGGGGTAGTCAATAAAGAAGCGAGATAGCTGAAGGTGTAAATGCTCTTCGGGACAAACAGACGTGTTGAGTTAGCCATCCCGCTAATCTACGAATTGACATGGTACATATAGCAATGTTCCACGTTGGAGTAGTGATTGACGAGGAATGATAATCGTTTTTACCACTATTTCAGGACCAATATTAAAATAGTCTCCAGACGTATGGACCGCTCGATTTGGAAATTTTTCCCATTCTGACGAACACGCATACCGTGATTCGCGTGAGGGTGGAGAGAGCCCTCAACCTCTTGACTCCAGTCATTCGAGTACCGTCGTCAGTATCCTCCTGACCCAGAGGAAGAGAGCTTCTCCGACTGGAATCCCATGTAAAGGTCATAGAGACGCAATATGAGCTTCCTGCTTTTCGTTTAATGCTGGGACACATGCAAGAGAAGAATCACTGTAACGTGTCGACATGAAATTAGTTTTGACCCTCAAATTATAACATTTTTCCCACTTTTTTTCTGTTTCACCTACTTTTTCCTACAAATGTCAAATTTGTATCCAAAAAATGGCGAGAATTTGAGCGAGATTTCTCCATGGCGAAATTTATCGCTGTGCTCGACATTGCAGTGACATAGATGAAGTCGGGAGATTATGCAATTGACTTAGATTCCGTGGCAGCTAAGGTTGTTGTGAATTGCGTTTGCATTACTCTATAAGCATATGACCAGAAAATCGTTGCGACATCAGATTTGTAATGCACGTCGAGTCTCATTAAAAGTCTCAGGTACGACAGAATATTCAAAATCTTGCATGCTCTAAAGATATTAATTATTATAAAATGAAAGAAAAACTATTGAGTTACATGTAAAACTAGTTTAGCGGCCATTTTGAGTCGGAAAATAGACTATTTAACCATCGTTTCCATTACAATAAATGATAAAGACAGCATTCCCATGCTAACCTCGGCCGCTATTTTTTGTGTTTGTGAAAAGTGTTCGTTGGCAAGATTTACTGTCGCTGACGCGGATTGAGATCTTTTCGCTTTCTATTGAATCCAGCTTTTTCTGTCTTCTCAACCCCGCATTCAGCATGGCTCTTCAACGTATGTGACTTTAGTGGAGAGCTATACGTACCTAATAATAAGTAAATGATCGCGTTTGCTTCCTCGACTCTCTTTTCAGCCTCCGATTCCATTCGTAGCCTATGGGGAAAACTATTCAACTTTGGATTGATTTCATCGTGGTATGTCGCGTGAATGCAGAGATTCCAAGAGATTAAACAATTCGACAGGAGCAGAACATTTCGAGCATTCTGCATGCACTCATTTTTAACTTCATGCCAAGTGTACTCAGCTTATTTTGCATGAGTACCCCACCTATGCGTTGGATGAGCTCTAATGCGGAACCCGACCGAAATAGACGCGTAGCGCAAAGCTCTGGCTGGCGGCTATTGACGCCCGGTTATAGCGTTGTTGCATGATACGTGGCATGGCCATAAACACACCTCACAGCCCACCTTCCCTCTCGCAACCCCGTCGTCGCTCCCTCTCCTCCCCACTCCTTCCCCCTAAGGCCTCCCTACTCCGCGCCCCTCCCCGCCGCGCCGGTCCCGGCCCCGTTTACACCCCCGCCTCGCCGTCATGAGCAGTCGCTATGTCCCACCTTTCTCTTTTGGAAGGAGAGACCACGATTTGAATGCGCGTGCAATAATAACGTATGCAGGGAGGCATAGGCTACCTTCATCCGAGACACCATGAGACAAGCTGGCAAAAAGAGGCAGCGCAATGTAGATGCGTGGATAAGACCCGGTCCGGTATGCTTGTGATTGTTGAAATGTTCGCTTTTATTTTTTCATTATAAAATAATTATGGTGGAGTCGGGGCGTATACTTTATTATGGCCTCTGTCCCAGATAAAATCTCCATTATAAACCACATGCCATCGCGGGTTGATGAATGTCGCCCATAGTGGATGTACTGCATTATGTCACCATGAGAACAACCTATAAGTGGAACTCCTCAATCGTGATCCTTGGCTATGTCTACTTCCCTGCCTAATACTGCATAATAAAACAAACTCAGTGTCGTTTTAACTCATATAACAAACTTTTTATTATTATTCAGTAGTGATAGTATCCCACAAAGTCAACACGCCTTCCATTTACTTGATTCCTACCACCGTGCAATAGTGATTAGTTGTCAACGCTGATGTATTAAGTAAATAAATACTCTCTAAAGGCTTTATTTTTGATCAGAAATGTGGCATTTTCCCCTGGAATTTAACCAGATAACTGTAACGCTTCTATTTCCTATTGCTGGAAGAAGAACGTTGCGAGACAAGTGAAATATGCAAGTGTATCCAGAAGAACAATGCATCATAAAAAGAATCAAGTAGCCTAAATTGATTTTCAACCGAAAATTGATCTATGCCGATTGGTTCATGGATTTTTCGTCCAAAGTGGCAGGCGGGTGATGACTTAAAAACTAAGACATTTAAGGTGGTGACCTACTCCTCAGCTTACTCGAGCGGTGAAAATTATAGACGACACGAACGAATTCGAAATACTTCAATCCCTTTGACCATTTGTATCAGTTGTTTGCCGACGACAAGTGTATTGTATGGAGAGGAAAAAAGACGAAGGACGAGTAATCCCTGCCCTCTGCTCACTTTCGGACGAAACCACGCAGCAGTTCACGTCCGGTCGACTCAAAATTTTCCCCCAAGCAACCAAACGAAGCCGGTCAAATATCCAAAAGATAATGACGTCGATGCATTGGTTTTTGGGTGGGTGCGCAGGAAGTGTGTCAAAGCGATTCATTTCGGACGCAAGCAAGATAGTCGACCTCCGAATTCCCACGAGGAAAGAACGTATCGAGGAAGTACGTAAACGAAACGCCGCTCATGGGCGTACTACGTATTCTCGATCGAAGAATGTACTCATGACTCTCAAGCTAGAACTGTGAGATACTGCCATTCGTTAAATTTTGTGTGTATGTTTTATTGCATGCGATGCAATTTTCAAGTATAAATATGGGCTGTAAGATGCTCCGTTTCCCAAATCGATCCTAAATGTAAAATATAATCGAGATGATGAGGATATTTGCACCGATATCGTCCATATGCTGGGTTTAAAATCGTAATACCGTGAAAATTTTACTAAATCTCATAGTCTACCGACGATAATTTATATGTCAAGCATTGTACCGACGTATCATTAAGTTGTATTTTCCTCCTTCCCCTGCAGTCTCATGCTTTCTGTGTAACTCTTGGACTTTATATTCCATTACCCGATATAAAATATATGCTATATTGATCGTTTTGATTTTTGTCATCATTTACTTAAATTCTATATTACATGTGTGTCGTTCCCTATTTCCCACTAGCTTATTTCCTTCTACAAAACATTAACTAATGTTAGACGAACGGTGAAACGTAATGGTTTTAATTAACACGATCGATCGATCGATCTTTCCACTGCTGTGAAACTCGAATCTACTACGATGTGCATTGTAATGTTCTAACATCTCACGATTTAAATATCCTAATATCCATATCACTATTTAAATAACGCACGGCGGTAACTTAAGACTGGCGAAGCGTGGTAGGTGAGTCTGGACTCGCGCGCGGCTTCCCTTCGGCGAGAACGAGAAAGGTGGGGAGGGAGGAGAGAGTCCTTGGATCACGCAAAAAGAAGATTTGAACGCCCACCTCACAGAACGAGCTACGACGAGTGTCGCACCGTCAGAAGGGGAGCGTGGTGCCGCAGAATTTTTTCCCGTCCTGCACGTACGTACGAGTATACGAGTATACTCGTACATCCATCTCGGGGGCTCGAAAGCATTGTCGTATCACTCCGTCGGTCGGACGAGCGTATGAACGACTCCTAATCAACGCTCCCTCAGATTTGGCGTTCGCCCCGCGGGTGACCTCGTTGTCCCATGGTCCTCGGGGAGACGTCAGGGGTGGGGTCCCTGAATTTTTATGGAGTGACATGGATGCGGGAGTGCATACGGAATGAGTTCGGCAACTCGACGATTGACTCCACCGGGCGGTAGAGGGTTGTGGGAAGGAAAGGGGTGATCAAAGGCCTGCGGGAAGGAAAGGGGGGGGACGAGATGAAAGGAGGCGGAAGAGAAATTGGGAAGAGCGAGGCCATGCGGGGAAAATGTCCTCCTTCAAATCCACCGTCTCTCGATGGGTACATCGTTCGGTCGAATCGGTGCTCATTCCATGTTTTTAGGGCTCATAATAATGAGGAACGGTAGCCGATCTCCAACACGCGCAAGCGTTATCGTATTAATTTCAATGGGAATTGCAATCGCTGTTCTTTTCGCGCGTTTTAAACTGACATAAAAGTATTCCTGGTGCATCTATGGGTACCAGTGCAGGATCTCAAAGTCCGTGATCCCAAACTGTGCTATGGTGGAAAATCGTATAGTCGGTATGTAAAATTGATATTCTAGAGTTGAAGGTACATTTGGATGGATACAGACTGATCATCGATACGTTTCCTGGCCTCGTCCAACAAGACTCGCCCAGACACCCCAAACTACATTAAACTGTTTTTCAATTTTGCATGCCTGCTACATCCATTCCGTCCAACAAAATAATCCTTTCCCCCCCTACCTCGCTTGACTAACGTCCTCCCCTCCATCACACTCTTCAACATATTATCCCCAAATAAAATGCTCTGCATCCACGTATCCTGCCTCCTTTGGATTTCTTCTAATAATTGCTATGGGTAACGAAATGAATAACTCTTAAAAGAGTACCCCTGATTGCGCCCCTGTTCGTTAACTTATTGCCATATAGTTTCGTTGAAAAAATGTGACTCCAGTTGCCTCTTTTAACCAAAGAAGTACTAATTTTTCAGTCTACTTGTAATAATATAGTATTAATTTTTTGTAGAATGAACTGTTTCTTAAAAAAACGCTCCACTTAACATTCTCACATGAAATCATTCCAATATCTCCACCTTACTCCCACTCTCCCTCGGAAATTGACTGGTCTCTAACTACGGTGAGTCTACTCCGGAAGATTTTGATCTATTCACTCACCGCGAGCCCTTTTTCCTCACTTCAGTAGGATGACACTTAGCTAGACATCAAAGAAAGCCCATGGAAATATTTTCAGTTCAACAAGTATAGTTTTGTTTCAGATTATCATCTTAGAAATTGAAACCACTTTTGTAGCTTACAGAGTCGGAGGATCATAATTTCCTGTGGTGATGGATGCTTGTTTGTTGTACAGATGCGTTTACGACTCAAAGCACCCTCAGTGGTCAACACAACTTGATAATCAATTCCAGTTCCTCTATTCCGCTGAAAGACCCAGTTTTCTGCATCTAATCTAAGAGTCGTCTCGGCCAACGCTTCTTTCCACAGAGCTTCGCATGCCGTTCGAAAATAGCTATAATTCTCTTACGATGGGTTTTTCGATCAACCACCACTGCTGCCGACGCTGTAGTTAGCGGTCAACGACACCTGTCTGCACCAGCTGTCTCTAGTTCGCGTTACCAGGTCCAGCTCTACTCCCTCGTGAGGGGCAGGCATCGTGGGGCAGTTATTCGGAAATGGGGGAACTCACATCAGGTCCTCTAATTAAAGGTTCACTTTCCTCCTTCGCCGGGTATCTAAGCGGCAGGTCTCCGCAACGGTTCTCAATGGTCAGGCTCGGTGGTGCTTCGAGGTGTCCAATAGAACTTCTTTCTTTCATCGGGTCGGACGTTGGAAACCGACATTTTTAGAACCTCTTTTCATTTTTTACGAAGAAAATTTTCACGTGGTGAGGTTCAGTTTCATACTGCATATCACGTTTTTGCTCGTATAATTCTCTTCAGCCCTTACCACAAGCATGTTCTTCGACCATAATTTTCACTTCTTTTCTCAAGTCCAAATCGTTACAGAAGTTTTATTGTGGCCAAATCGTATTAAGGACAGAGTTGTGATTTACACGTATGTGTCATAATTTTCGTAATATACTACAACCTCTGGCAGAATAAGTGCAAAAATAAAACCAACGAGAAAATTTTGCGTATTTCCGTTATTGCCTCGTGCTAGCAATGCAATTGTGTGGAAAGAACTTGGAGTGATATCGTGACGCACAAACTTAAATCAGAGTTGGTAAAATGTAAATTAGTTGCTTCGTGATTATTGAAGAGAATGCACTCACTCTAATAACTTAATGTATTGAGAGAGGGTGGATGTTTAGCCTCCAGTGGATTATCGTGGTTGCTATTAGTGCGACGGTGATAATTTTACCACTGAAAATTGGAATATACCACTATTTTTGTCAAGTAGTCACTGACCTTAAAGGAATTTGACAAGACCATATTCTTAAAAACATTAGTAATTAAAATGTATTTAGGTACTATGGCGTTTCCCTATTCGCAGAATTACACTATATATTACTGTTAAAAATTCTGGATAGAAAATGGTCTTTATGTTTTGGGGGAAAATGGGACTTTTCTGAATTTTCTCTACCACTTAGCTCATTTTGACAGGGGAATACACGTTGTAGAAAAGCTGCTCAGTTTGCAAATAGCTTTGCAACAAAATCTACAGGTCAAGTGTTGGCCCATTGCCAATTAAAGTAATTTTTACGTCATGACCACATCTCGATTGCAAAATAGCAAGTATGGGCAGGAAAAAATTTAAAACTTTGACATTAATCCTCATCAAAAAGATGATAACTTATTCACTTATTGCCAAGAGTGCTGATTTTGGACCCACCTATCATATTTTTTAATGATTTATTGCTGAATAATTACATTTGTAATCGACCCTCTAGCGCTATGCAGTAATTAACTTTAAATGTTTGAACTCTCCAGATAAACCTTTATTTGCTGTGAGCAGAATTCGACCTACATTTTAATGGACAGATTTTTCACCCTACGTACAAAAGAAATATCATAATTTTTCCCACCGAATAATTGGAGGAACTTGTTAAACAAAAGTGGATGGAGAATATAATTGATTTTTTTAGAAACTCCGATGAGCGTCGTGCAGTCTACGTTTTGGATCAAATGTGAGATAATATTTAACCCTCACGAAAAGATTATTTTTCTAAAACATTATCTCTACTTCGCCTTCTTCTGTGCAGCCACCCGCTACGTTTTCCATAGGTTGAGCTCCACCATCCGCAATAATCCCTTCAAATTGGGAAACATGAAGAGGCCTGGGAATCCACTATTTCCCGTCATCATGATTTCCCATGATAATCCCTATTTCTTTGCTTTAATTTCCGTCCGTTCTCTAATAGTCATGACCGTGAGAGGAGCCAGCAGGTTGGAACTGTAGCTCCATCCAGTGTTTATTTTTTTCTCTTGTTTTCTCTTCTCGGAATGCATGAGGCCACACGGGATGGAGATGAGCCGAACGTCCGTGTTCATGACCGTCGGAAGAGACAAAAATCCTTCGCTTCTACTACAAGTGCCGTAGGAATTTGCTCGGGTACACTGTGTCAGGGTGTGAATTGAACGAGCGATGCTTATTATGAGACAAGCGCGAAATTCGGAGCGACGGATCGTCGCCGTGCGTGTTTTTAATGAGGGCAGGTGCATTCCAAGGCCGGATGCCGGTGCGTCGCGTCGGCTCGCCATTTAGTTTGTTTTCCCCCGGCCGAAGTTTATTTTAGTTCAGGCAGTGCGGCAGATGTGAAAAATGAGTAACTGAAAGAACGGAAGGGAAGATGGAACATGGGTCACGTGTCAGCAAATCGCAAGTCGGAGAAAATTGATCCTTTCAATCAAGAATTGATCTTAGGGGGGGGGGGGGGGAGTTATGCAGTGGTGGAACCACGAAAGCCGGTGACAGTGAACTTGAGGTGTGAACAACATCCCTGGGGAATTCCTTCAAGGGCGAAACCCTCGCACGTTAAAACCAGTTTCCCACGAGTCGATTGTTTTAAGTTTTTTGAATCGCCGAAAATGTTGCGAGACGAGAAGGACCGGAAACAATGGCCACGCGCCTCTCACGTGTTATGCGATTATTAATTTCTGTCTCAGGGACCGAGGTCAACTTGACCTTTGAATATTTTCGGTGCTAATGATTGCTTAGCTAGAAACTTCGCTCTCTAGTGTCAATATCGCAGGGGGAACTTGTCTTCTTGGCCGTACGTGCGGTGGGTCGCGAATACCCTTTGGTCAGTCAGAGGAGGAAATGATTCGTTGCGGTGCCGGCAGCGGCGCGGTCGGGGTTGTTAAAATTTTAACTTTCGCCGCATGGGAAAAAAAATTGGTCCCGAAAACGAAATCGATTGCTTGAAGTTCCCGAGTGGAAGAGATTGAAATTGAGCAGTAGGGTGCAGAGATTGATTTTGTCATCACAGAGTCATCCTCGTTCATGTCCTGATCAAGGCTAGTAGGCGGTGCGCTTTTACGAATTGTGGCCGCACATTATAGAAATGCACTTGGTATTTATTTTTTGTACCATTCTTTTACAATTTAAGGGCTCTACTTAAATCATTCTACCATAATGAGCGCAGCAGGTTAACTTTTATCGCAGATTTATTTATTACAGATATTTTAGGAGAGTTATTTTATGCATACTTGTCGTAAAAATACCAGAAATTACTCTGGCCAGACAGCTGTTTGCTCTTTTGTAACGTATTCGAAAGCGACCTTGCGTTCGCCAATCCAATCACATTGTCCCGGTGCGAATTTGTTGGCGATCGTAATAAAAAAAACAAAAGAAAACGACGATCGTCATCATCATTATCAATATTTGTTTTATCTCATATCCTGAAAGACTACCATCGAACCATGCGAAATCATTGGCAAAACATTAATGATATCCTGTCAAAAGTTACACCCAAGTTCAAAGTGGGAGAAGCTTGGATCGATAGTCGAGAAACACGCAAACGCGCTGTTAACTCACATGTCAAATAGAAGGCCGGGCACTCGTAAGACAAACAGCCCGGATTTCCAACGCCTCCATGCCGTGTGCACGGAAAACCTTGTAATCTCTTACGATGGCCTATCACCGTGGGTTGTTTATTCTGTCGAAGACCAATAATCAGTTCTAAGAGGGCCGGTGCCATATTCGTTGATCATCATTTAAAATATCCATGTCGGGCTTACGATAAGAGATTAAGACATAAACAGGACGTCAGCCTATTGGAGGCCAGGAGTAGCAGCAGTGGTAAGTAGGGATAGCAGTACGACGAAATCCAGAACCGCAAATTCAATCTTTCCTCCGTAGACCATTCAGTTTAACGTGTATTCCTACGTCGATTGATCGCAGTTTGCTTGTTTTTCTAGGTCGAAGTGACCGTCTTTCGGAAAAGATATCCAGAGAGCAAATTAATTCAACTCAAAATCGATTATTATGAAATAATTCTGAAATATCAGTACTAACTTTTAAATCACTTCGTTCAGTTCCTTCTGTCCGGCGTCTTAATCCTCAGGTGGTTCTCGAACCAAGATTGGAAGGATCTATGCGCTGTTGCATGATCTAAATACAGAAAAAAGTGGTGTTTTTTTTGTTTTGTGGTTATTTTAGTTTATACCGAAAATATTTTATCATTTTTTCAGCCATTGCCAAAATTCAAACATAATTTCGCTATTACATTGAGGGAATCAAAGAAACGGTGGTTCGGAGGTATTTAAATTATTATTGTTGGCAAAAGTATACGTATGGTGAATTTTACCCTGTAAGCAGCCACAAGGACGTACGGCAGGGTGTGCCGCTTTGCTTTTACTTGTACGATCCATTATATCCCGTATTTGGGGAGACAGTCTTCCCTTTATTCATCTGTAATTTCGTCATTAAGGAAATAACATTGTACGCATTCAAACCATACTAAACCTTCAGTTTACCGAGACGGAAAAGCCATGGGATTAGGTAAAAAAACAAAACAGGACCAGGACGATTCGGGGAAATTCTGAAGTTTTTCAATTCATCTCCACAATTGTCTTACTAAAAAGCGGTGCGGCGGAAACAACCGCGTATCCATGGCAGTGTGCACAGTCAAGAAGAATGCGAGAGGAGATTTTTCAGTAGATTGATAAACTAACAACAAGATGTAATTTGAGTACATGAAAATGATATCTTCCGTCTACAGTACTGACCTTGATGTAGGTACCATTCTTATTCCATCTAATAATTATCGAAAATATGAAACTATTTCAAAATTTCCTTTCACGCAGGATAAGTGCTTCATTCATAGAAACTCCGGATCGTTAGATAAGCTTGACTCAAATACGAAGGCTGAATGGAATACCGAATATTTGAAAGCGACTGGAAACGTCTGGCAGTTCGACGGTTGGTTAACGGGCCATTAAAAGTTTCGGGGAGAGGAAGAGCTCTCATGTCTCTCCTTATGCTAAGGATGGGAAATATTGAACAAACAATCATGACGTATCTAATTTGACGATTTGCGAGAAATATGAATACATTGTTTTGTCACGATCAGCTAAAGAA
Organism: Hetaerina titia; assembly: GCA_037158775.1. Taxonomy (NCBI): domain Eukaryota; kingdom Metazoa; phylum Arthropoda; class Insecta; order Odonata; family Calopterygidae; genus Hetaerina; species Hetaerina titia. The sequence goes on from CM073768.1 coordinate 103,914,390, forward strand.
AACACGTTTTCATTTGTCAGATCATTTTCATTGTAGCTTTTCTGTTTACTCCTGCTATTATTATTATCGGTAATCTACCGGCGGCGGTTGGTATTGATGGACACAAACCACCAAAGCACCGGCTTTATTATATTATTATTATTATTACTACTGAGTTCCCCTTTCAGTGTATAATTATTCTTATTCAATAAGTGATTGGAATTAGTTTTCACAGCCGAGTGACTTTAAAGTTATTGGAGGTAAAATGCAAGTTTCTGTGAAACAAAGCTGCATCACTCTACGGGTTAAATCTTCACTTCTGACTTTCACTGTAGGTCATAATCTCAATTAGGTTGCTGAAAAATGATTTCAATCACCGAAGTTAGCTTATTCGTAATCAGGGATTTTGGATACCGCGGTATTCTGCACAATCGCCCGGTGAGTGAAATGCCCGTGGTTCGATCCCTTATCTATTTGTATTTCTTTCAGTGACAATTACACTTGAGTGAAATGGTAGAGGAAGCAATGGATATTCTCAATATCAAATACTTAGAAGTTCTCAATTAATTTTTTTTAAAAACCTAGGAAGATATTGTAGCCATCAAGATAACGCATTATAGTCATTTGATAGCGTATAGAATGAGTGCAAATGAGTGTAAGAGCTAAAACCTAGACTTTCTTTAAATTGAAAGGCAAAACTAAAATTAGATGAAGGCAAGAACCACCCGAAAAATTTATCAATGAAAATTTGTTTTTGATAGTGCAGGTAAAAGATAAATATACTAACTTTGTGATGAAGCAACGATCAACTTCTTGGCAGGAAACAAGTGAACTCCAATGGCCTAATATCTTGCGTTTACACCAGCTGGCATTCATTGCCTGCCCTCCCATAATGACTTAATAACTGCCGCGTAAATAACCTCCTCTTATCTTCCCACCTCCAAGGAATGTCAGCAAAACAGCTACGCCCCAACGCGGGTATTTGCACTTTTTAGCAATTCGAGATGCGGGGCGGCGGTTATTTGCAATAGGGTGCGTGTGATATCGCACAGAAATTCCTCCATTCTGTGAAATTATGCGAATTGCTCCGTTCCGAGTTCGCAGAACGGTTGACTCTTCGAATTGACTCTCAATCGAGGACATGTCTAAACTCGAGTCGACATTTATGTATTTCCGTCACAATTATTTCCTCGTGTTGCCCAAAAATTCTTTACCTCGTACAAATAATTTCCCCATTCAAGATAATACCGGTCACGGTGAGACTGGTTAAGTTGCATGAGTTGAAATTTTAATTTCACGGTTAAAGAATTTAATAGCGCATTTGTCCTCTTGAATAACATGTGTACATATATTTTCAAATACCTATGCATATTTTTAATATGGCGGGAAAAGGGAGGAAGTGGCTATATAGTGAAATATAAAAAGCCAGAAAAAGTGAATGGAGGAAATATCGAGAGTAGTGGGAAGTCGAGGGCCGTAATAGATGAAAGGCTGTTGTGAAGCGGGTTGTAGGAAGGAAGAGAAAAGGCTTTGATTATGGCATGTAAACAAGGTGAAGATATGAGTTAAAAATGGTAGAATTTGGCAATGTAGTGTAGATAAGAGGCATTTTACGCGATGCGTTGTGCATAATAGTTGATGTGGACGGTTAAAAAAATCTATCTATAATGTGTATATTAACTTTGACTAATAGAACGATATTTTTTTTATTGATCGGCCGTGAAAGACTGATTAATGTCAATCACATTCCAGAAAATACTTAATTTAATTAGGTAAATAACTTTTCTTAAGGCCTGCATAAGGCGATTTTGATCGTGCGCAAATTGCTGTTTTTCAGGTACAGAGCATTTATTCCCCGGTACTCATTATTCGTACTCCTGGTGTCCCTGTTTGCGTCAATAATTTCAGTGCAGCAAGGAGGTCGTCACCAGTGGGAAATCCCGTTAAAGACACTAAATTCTCAACAACTTTGAATGTTACAGTAAAAGTAAAAATTGGAACACTGAGTTATGTTTATGATTCTCATCGTTCGAAGGATAAGACTGGAGGGCATAGAGGTCCAAAAATATCTTTAAATTCTTATCTCTTGGATAGACCTTGCAGAAGGGTTTTTATAACCCTTGGAGGGGGGTCCAGGGTCAAGGGGTTGACCCTATGGGAGGGTATTAAGTGTGCCGTGAATGGATTGTGTAGTCCTTAAAAACTTCTGGTATTTATGTCTGTTCCTCGGAATGTATGAGGAAGAGGTTCGCTGTCAGCATCTGGCTTGCCTTGCATCTTGATGTGTGGCGGTTTCCAGTTGCACTCTAATGCTAGAGTAGGCCTTCAACGTGTGAAACAGAATGTTTTGAACTATAAAAGTTCATAAGCGAGAAGAAAATGCATGAGTTTTGAGTGAAATCCGTCATTGTGAAATTTCGAACAAGATTAACGTTGAGGAAAGAGGAAAAAGCGGATTAGTGATTCCGGCATAAATGCAATTACAATGGACGTTGTTTCATTCGATACCTTACGAGCGAGTTCTACAAGTAATTGACCCTCTGATTACATGGAATTTATATTGAACTGAATCAATGGCAGACTATCTCAGATGAAAAACGTCGCCGAGAAAATGGTGATGTCGAGTTTCATAAATGGTATCCCTCTGTTGGAAAGTTTTTTCAATGTTGAAAGGTGAAAAATTGGTTGAAAAATAATAACTAGAACTATCGTCTCCTTGAGCATATGAAAATGTGCAGTCATCATCTCACTGTTAGGTCCCCCTGGATATATATCTTCCAATTCTTATCTCCAGGACGGTTCCTATGGAGAGATTGCCTTTATCTGTGGGTCTAGTGTCACAAGAATATTTTGTGGTTGACTTGCCTCATGGTGTGCTGCAGCTCATGCTTAGAGAATTTGTATCTGTTGATTCGGAGGTAACTCTTGGGAGGAGTTGAATACGCACGCATGTTTGAACATACAGATCTTTCGCATCGAAGTCCTCAGAATGTGTTCCAAAAATGGGATCGGATTAAGGCACGGGGCCAGTGTGCTGGATTTTCATTCCGAAAACCTGGGATCGAATCCAGACCATGTCATGAGAAGAGCACTTCAAGGGGAGAGCGCCTCTCCTCGGGTGGAACGTATAATTGTGTATCCTTTGGCGTCTTTCAATAAGAGTAGGCTGATGCTGGCGCCAGGTTTCTCTCCACCCTTTATCTCACTTCCTTGTCTATTCAGGGCTGCCATTTATTCACTTGGAACATCGAGAGCACCTTGGAAAGTCGAAGCATTTATTCAAATTACGGGAAAAAAATTTGTTATTTGTTTTTATCCTCTTCGACACTTCACAGCGCTAAAGGGGTCGGTTTTTCACAACAGAAAGCTGAGGTAGTAATTTGTCTCTATAATTTCCAGTTCGTCTCGGTAATTATAACAAAAAAGTTCGATTTTTGACTGTTGGTTTGATACTATCCTTAGTTTATCATCCACTTCACCGCATTCATGATCTGAGTAAGGGTGGTCAGTGTGTTATATGGTCCGTGGATCAATTATAATTATGGTTCTCCCTTAAAAACAGGAAAGTGCTCTTGTTACTTTTTTCCTGAAGTAGATACTTATTGAATATTTGTTACCAAGATTATTCTTGACAAACTAGTCGAATCAGACCTATGATTTTCATTTAATTAGCTCGGACATTATATCTTATGCACATTTAGATTAATTAAGGTTATTAAACTTGGAAAATGTTCATTCCTGATGTTTTTAATTTAAGAATTTAAGGTAGAAGATGGAAACCATGATTTTTGGCCTGGAAAACTTGAAATAGTCGGGGAATTTTGAAATCAGAAACAAATGATAATTCTAAGACTCTAACTCTACCAAAATTACCACCTATCCCTAATGGTGCCGTTGATTTCAGCTCTCGGTCGCCTTTCCTGATAACTATTACAAATACACACCAATAGGAGAGTCGCATGGCATGTCGTCTGCTGCGCTTCGGGAGAATATGTACCAAGGTTTATACACTGATTAGGAAAGAGTAAAGTGGAATTTAGAGGAGTTCGATGTGGAATTTGTACCCTTTCTGTCTTAAGTCTAGGAATGAGTGCTAATTACTCCGGGAGCAGAACCATCGTCCTCGGCGCGCTCGTTCCCTTCCCTCCCGCCTCAAGCCGAATGCCGAGCTTAACGCCGAAGCCCAGGATGCCTCAATCGATGAACACGAGACCAGCGTGCCGCAATAATTCTCCGCTGTCTCGCCTGCAAAGGCATTAATGGCTGAGCCACGAGCAATTAAAAGGCGGAGAGATGTGCGGCGCGCTCTTGAGCGAGCGATCGACCATCGCGGAACGACAGTGGAGGGAGGTGCAAATTGCGAAACGCCACCGTTTGTTTCATAGCTGCACGGGCTGTGGGTGGTCGCGGTTCGAGGAATCGGTTTCAAAAGCTGTTGACGCCATGGCTCCTTGGTCTCGCGGAATGAATTTTCATCCCAATCCGGCCAAGGGCACACCCATGTGGCATCGTCCGCGTCACGAGTGCACTATATGGATTGGTTTTAATCGAACGGGAAGAATGGGTCCCGTAGAGAAGAGAGACCGCTTAAGAAAACACCCGGTCATTTCGTGCCATCTCTCGACAATTAATATGGCAGAATGACTGGGGCAATGGTTTCACGAGCACATTAATTCCTTTGGCGAGCGCTGTGCATCGTTGGACGGTGAAAATCATTCAGGGATGAATGGGAAACGTTGTTATGGCTTTGTCAATTTCAGTTTCTTTCATCTTCCGTGATGACTCATCGAAAACTTACCAGGTTTTCACTGTCAAGTTCGTTCATATGTTTACTTTTGGTTTGAGTACCATTTGTGTATACTGCTTGCATTATCACATTGTATTGTATAGGAAGATCATTCCGTAATTCCCTTACGCCATTTCCGTACTACCCATCTCAATTTTGGCTCTCGTAGTAAGATATAGGAACGTGCGGAATGGCTTTGATTAATTTCATTAGCCATTTCTTATGTTACTTAGAGAAAATCAGTTGATGATGACAGAAACATGTCGAATTAGCACTTCCAGTGTGTAACTTAATTAATTATCGTCTTCATGAGCGTAGAATTTTGTATGGGCTGTTCAAAATTTATATTCTCACTACTTGCATTACGAAAGTTCTGCGTTCTGCATTTGGATAGGCTTACTCACGGAAACCCTCGAAATTTCTTGTTATTACGAGTATAGACCAAGATAAGAATGTTAAAATCAGGCAAACTAAATTTCTTATTACTTCACGGGTGCATTTTTCTTGACCCAATATTTAAAATTAGACCGAGATAGATTCGAAAGAAGCTCTCCCAATGCGTGTGCATATAAGGACCGGTCTTTTTAACTCCGTGATTAACGGGCATTAAGTCTAAATGGAGGCAAGGTAGGTATGTAAAAGGAAAGAGGATCGAAGTGGTGAAAAGTAAAGCATTTCTTTACTTTTCACCACTTCGATCTTCGAAGGGAAATTTTAGCTTTTGCCTTCCCCACTCATTGAGCCAAATTTTGGGAACCCCTCCGCTTGGGTGTTTTGACAAATTTACCGGATGATTAAAGTTTCTTTACCGGCAATGAAAATGTATGTACCTCAGGTCTTTCTCATACTCAAATCGGGTGGATTTTGAATAAATGAAGGATTCAATCAGGTGACTTGTATCATAAGTCTCTGGTTCTTCACGCATTTATTCCATTGTCGTACATGTGCTGAATGTGACAGCTACAATCCCTCCTCGCCCAGCGAAAGCCTTAAACGGCGGCTGCGGTTACGGAGAATTAAATCTTGTGTTGATAATGGCACTTCATTTGAATTAATAGAAAGAGCCCTTATGCGCAACCTTCCAGGAAACACGTTTGAGCTACCTAAGCGAAAGCGATGACACTTGTCCCTACGGTCACGGAATGTTACGACGGAAGATGCCGTCGCGTCGACTAACTTGGAACGCCCGCCCTGAAACTGAGCGCAGCGGGACACACACGTACTTTTCGTCACTTCGGGGAAACCTCCGGATGAATAATTTTCCCTTGCGGCGGATGGGAACGCAGAAAGATCCTCACATAAATAAGTGTTCAGAATTAAACATTTTAAAAAAGAAACACCGAGAGCTTCAGCCCGTGTCCTGTCGGCGACGTAAGCGATCTACACCAAGCGTCTATTTTTACCATTCACTAATTCATTTAATTTTTGGAAAATTTTAGTCTTGTCGGTTATGGTCGTGCCGCTCCATTACCCCTTTTTCCACAGTCTGTCGTATGCCAATACGCTGGATTTATGGCTAATTTGGAGGTCGAACTTGCAGCCTTTCACTGCCGGCAACTAAGCCGTCGGTTATTGCCGAAACACCACGTTTAAGGATCCCATTTCCGAGAAGGGTGTGCGCCACGTGCTAGCAGCCACTCTCGCGATCGATCGATCTGTCACACAATACGACTTGCCCTCCGTCGTTTGATCATGAATTCATTATTCGCAGTGGAATTTTTTTTAAACTGCGAGGTATCAAATATTGATTAATTGAAGTGCTAAAATTTTGCATCAGCGATTTCCGAACACTAGTTGCTGCTTCGGGAAATCAAACGAACTTCTCCAAAGCCAAATTGAAACAGTTATCTTTCTTTATAAGGCAACTTGAAACAATTAGGTTATTAGTTTCTTTGTAAAATGAGGTATCGATTTCCAATGACGCGTGCCCACTAAGTGAATTGGATATTTGCCATAATTTGACAGTGATTACTTCAACTGCAAATCTGTTCGTCATTTAGGTCGTGAAAATGAATTTCAAGTTATTGTTTCATAGCGAGATAATTAGTTTCACTTTCTTATTTGGATTGAGATATATCTCCCGGGTGAGTATCGACCCTTTGCTATGCGAATACTAACTTAGAATACTCAACACCTACGTATTTTGTTTGCTTATTTTTTTGTTTCCCTCATTGAATATCGGTTTTTAGGAAGAATTTTTTGCCCTTTCATTTGGTTTTAATTTTAACATTAACTAATGTTTCCTCTTTATGGTGATTCACGTGCGGCACATTCCATCATGGACCAAAGGAAAATTGGTCTACGGATTTTTCCCTATACAGGCATCCACGCAGTTGGGTGATCAATTGGGTGAACGTGGCACTTAGGTGTTTGATAAACCTTAAAAAAAACACAGTATTCAACCGAAGGTCGGTTGGGTAGATGATGGTAGAGTTCACTTAGTACTTAGCCTGACGGCGTGTGATATTCACACATCAGGGTAGGGGGGCCAGTTCCTTTTCCTGTACCGGTTATGGTTTCCCAGTTAGATCTGGTACCCGAAAAATCACTTAGCTTGGGTTGAGCTGCAGGTGCCCAGAGTGCCTTGCCCGGGAATCGAACCCTCCGATCAGTAATCCAACGCTCTATTCCCTGGACTACCGCGACCCACTAATAAACCTTAAAAATAGTTATTTCCTTGTAGTTTTCTTCGTCCACTTGTCAATTCGAAACCGGCGATTAACCCTGCGCGTGAAGGCGCGTGTTGCGACCTTTTCCTTGTTAGAGTCAGTCGTATGATTAGATGAGCAATTCTTGGCTAATCTAAAGAGTATGTGTTCGAGTTTGCATGTGCATTTTCAGTGTTCAAAATGACCAAAGAGAACAACTGAAATGCGACATAGGACTTGTTAAAAATTTCAAGTACTTCTTTTCGCTTCAATCGTCGTCAGTATTTATTTATTTGTGATTCATTTAGTGAAATTAATTTTTAAGCAATCATATTACGGATATGTGATTGCGGTAGTTTATTTTTTCTTGGATGATCTTCGTACCTCTGAGATCGACGGCTGGCATGTTATCAGACTTCCCACGAAGCAAAACACGAGTTTTACTTTCATCCCTAAGCCGAACACAGACTTGAACACGAAACTCTGGGTAGCGGCGATAGATTTTTCCATCAGGCTAACTCGTTGGCACAACACCACCATACGCCATTTCATGTCGATTTACGTTTAAGTTAAAAAGTGGCATTTTATGCTGAATTACGGAAAAGAAAGACGAGCGTTTATAGTCGCCAATGCAAGCGATCCATCGGGCGGGTCGATCGTCGCGAGTGGTCCGCTCGCGGGAGTCCCAGTGGATGGTCCCACGGCATCGGCGAGGGCGGAAGGCGTCGCCGAGCGAATCGTCCTCGTCCGCAATCATCTCCCGACACATTCATGCGACGCGCCCTTCCCTTTACCCCCCTCCACTCTTTCCCAGACTTCGAATGAGTCGACGCCCCAAGTCCATCCTCCCCCTCTGCCCCATCGCCACTTCACATTGCACATCCCCCGCTCAGGAAAAACCCACTTCCAGCCTCGGTTCCCACCTCTCACATTTAAGCCTACCACATCCTTTACTTCCCCCCACCCTCACCGCAAACCCTGTCGTCGGCGCACGTCGGAAAATCGACGGGATCGTTCACCCCATGATCTTGACTCTTTCAGCTGGATCCGTTCCAGAAGAGTTGCTTTTTTTACTGCCGGTAACGTTCAATCGTTGTGGATCCCATGTGTATGTCAGAAGTGAAGGAAAGAGTTTGATGATTTCAAAAATTATATACATACTGTTTGTGGAGGAAAATAAGTTTTCCATCTTCGAGTATCATTCACAAAAGATGAACACAAAGAATAAAGTACTCCCTTACACTATCCAATAATTCCAAGTGCTTTTATAAATATGATCTTGCTAAGCAGCAGCTGCTAACTTTATGAATGGAAAGATATTGGAAGAGTAATTCCCCTTGATTAGATGAACTCCTTAAAATAAAGTAATAACCAAAAATTTCTGGATAATTGGAGAAATATAAATAAGCGTGCAATCTCTATAGCTGTTCGTTTCGTTAAAAGAATGTCTCAACATGGGCCGAAGAATATTCGTAATTTACAATTAGTGCATGCGATCAAATGAGAGTTTTAATGACCCGTTATAATATAAAGTTTCCCTGAGTTCATCTATCTCCGCGCTTGCCTTAACGATGCAGGGATTACATAAATTCTATAAAGCTACAGGCACTATAATTTCCTCACACATTATTAACATGTCCACGAAGAGAATTTTACATTTTTTCCTTCTACCACCACGACGCTCCAGGTATAGCGACATCTTGAGGTGGTCTCCGGCACATTGTTGTCTGGAATTTGGCGCAGTTACTATTAGCGGTCAATTCGTATCGCGGTGATATTTGTGACCGCGAGTGAAAGTGGGTCGTGGTGTTACTTGGGTTCGAGAATCACTGCTCCTCAGAAGGCCTTGTCCTCGAACGGAAAATTAGTTTCCGTTCTCTTACCACCCTCATCGCCCTTTCCTTCTCTATCTCCCTCTGCCTTTCTCTCTTATTAACACCCTTCCCACCCTCTGCCTTTCATGGCATCCTCTCCCTTCGACCACCCGCACCTGGAAGCTTCTCGGTCTCCCAGGCACTTCCATCCACGAACCCGTCAACTCTTCCTCCTCCTCAACCTCCGACACTTCCCCCATGCACTTCTTCACGCCCAAATGATTCATATTTAGCAACCCTTCAACATTTTCGCACCATTCGCCCTATTTGTTGGTCTAGGTCTCGATAGTGCATATTTCTGTCGTAATCTAGAGAAGGGGATGTTTTTCAAATAATTTATCCATAATATTGGCGGTGCTCTACACAAAAAAATTACTCGTGAGTAAAAACCGTGGTTTCATGCCTTCTGCTTACGTTTATCCTCTGTTTGAAAATGTTCCATTATGGCTGCTAAATTTCACAAATTAAACTTATTGATACACCTAATTAGCAATTTTGTGAAACTGGTACAGAACATTCTCTTCAATTCTAAACTTAACTTTGGAGTAAAGTGGACTATTTTCTGCAATATCCCATTTCCGAATATAATTATCTGGGAACTTTTAAAATTGGGTATTTTGATAAAAAGAACCCAATAGTGAGTGACCCACCATAGGCAGGATATCCCATACGCCTACCACTCGAATACATACATAGCTAAAAAATTTAACGACAGTCTCGGGTTAAAAGGGGAGAAGTGAGTGAGTGAGTGGAAAACTTCGGACCATGCGTTTTCTAGTTAGCCTTTATAATGATTTTTCAAATTCCTCACTCCACCCGATGACTCGTCATGTTTCTTTATTGGTGCGACGATGGAATATTTCGGAGACGTGTGAGGTTAAACCGCATTCCTGGTGTCCACGCCGTGCGAAGTTCGTCATGGGAATTTTCGTCCACCTCCAGTGGTCACGGCAAGAAGTCGGCCTCGAAAAAGTCGTCAATGCGTCGTTCCCGCCGGCAAACGCCATGTGACCGACCCAAAAGCCACCTACCCGTATCTTTCGAATTTCTTCCTTTTTCCCGCTTCTCATTTTCGACCCCCGGTCAACATGTCAGGGAGCATTATTTGTTTCAGGTTACAAGTTAAGAAGTCACATTACTATTAACCTAATTACACCTAAACCGATCATTTCATTTATGGGTGTTAACAGACGAATTCTGTCAAGTAGCTTTAGAGATAATATTGGTTCTGTTTTTGGTGAAAAGAGTTTCCACCACAGAGATATTTTTTTTCAAGGGGGACTCTCAGCTTGGGATATTGGAGGTGAAGGATTTAACAGCGACATTCTATTTACCGTTTCGCAGTGGGAGCGCTTCAAGTGCAAAACACCGCCCGCCGAATTGGACGTTACTCGTGGGCCTCTGACTCCATCCCTACGAGTATAGCGTTGGCAGACATGATTTTTCTCCTCCCTTCCTTTTATGACCATAATCTATCGTTTAAGTTAGGTTTAGATACACAGACTTGCCGCCGCTATATTTAAAGACACGCCCAACTAGACGCAGCTTGGCACCCTAGTCCCTCTAAACACCTAATTTCCTCCACGCCCTAATCAGGTATGGACATCCATCATTAGTGTGCCTTAGCAGTCGCTCACCTCCTCCCGCAGTTACTAAAAAATTACCGAGGAATAGCTATTTATGGTTAGTTCAATGATTATCCTCAAATAAGTGGGCCGAACTTGTAAACATGTCGCCCACCGCCTCTGTACCTGTTGGCTTAAAGAGGTGGGCCTACCCCTCCCCAGCGGATTCCATCTCCCTCCCTCCCTCCACTCGAGCTCCGCTCCTCCCCATCCCTTCCGCGCGCTCGCGGCCTTGGGCGGCGAGGCATCGCCCCCGCGGTGCGTGCCCCGCCGCGGTGGTGGTGGGCTCTCACGTCGGGTCGCTTCCCGGTACGGCGGTGATTGGCTGCCCACTCGCCATCGGCCTCCTCCACGATGAACGACCTCGATGCAAAGACCGGCGAATCCAAAGTTCTCCATCATCATCCTGTTCGTAGCAAAGTGAGGTAGAGGGCAGTTAAGGTGACCAAATTTAGAATTAGGTTTAGTGGCCTTAGAGGATTCATTAGGGGGGCGACCGACAGCTAAGGTCATTTTCGCTGACAGGGATAGGCGGGTAATTTAGTATTTATAAGGTAGGGGGGAAGGGTAGAGAGAAATAAGAGTAGAATAATCTTAGCGAATTTCGGCAAGGGCCCAAAATGGCCCCAACCGGCAGACGGAGTACTTCACTTGAAGTGCTCTCCACATGGCATCCAAGTAGGATCGTATAGGGTCCTCGGAGAAATTCTGCCAACACCACGATTCGAACGCAGGTCCTCAGGGTTGGAAGCTAGTACACTAGCAGCCGTACCAAACCAAATATAACTTTAAAATGAACAGTTATAACAGCACTTCATTAACTCCAATTATAACCGAAGAAAAAGTAACGCGGAATTTAATTTGTGAGCTGCGAAACTTACCCAAACTTTCTGAATCTGGATTCAGAAAGTTCCTGACCTTAAGCTTATTGCATCATCATTATTGACGCCATGCCACCCGAGTTTTAGTAAACGCATTGCTAAATATTTATCCATTTAGTGCAGGGCATGAAGAAAAGAATTTTACTTTCAAGACAATGAAGAGGGTTACCCCTATTCGTGCCCCATGGCTATACTTCACACCCCGTCTGTCCATGCGTCACGTCGGGAGATCGTGTATGATGGTGGCCATCGTGCATGGCCGCCTAGTCCGAGGTCCCTCGTTCGAACCCCAGTTTTGCTGTCGCTGTTCATTGCTGCTTCCTGTTTCTTTTTTATGAGAAGGGCACTCGAGGTGCGAGTGGCGCGTCAACCTCCTGACCCCCCCAGGCACTTTCCCTCTGGAATAAGCAAATGTCGAGGCCGGGTACTCTCTCCACCGTTCTTCCGCCTCTTAGTTTCTGTCTTTTACCAATGCCATGCTCACATTTCATGCCGCGAATGACCCCAGCTATGTACCTCACATCCTTCCGCACTCCCATTACAAAAACCAGTCACAATTAGTGGTGATGCTGGTGCGAGTGTTAACTTTCTTGAAGATGGTCCACATAGCGTGGCAGTCTGAATTTTAAGTTCTGTAAGCCTTCAATGTGTGACCAATCTTGTGGCACTACCAAAGTCCCGGTCTACAGGCACAAACAAAACATCATACTCGTAGAGATACTATATTTTACGTTACGGCGATCACGTCACCATCTTCGAATTTGGAAGAATGATTCCTACGCCAAGCAATTCCCGAATTATCGCTGTTCAAAGGCCCACAATGGCGGCTTGACCACCGAAACATAAAACATATGTGAGTGTTCTTTTTTACTTAAGTGTATGTTAAAATATTGTCTTAAATATATTCTATGTCATGTTACTGCTCGACGTTTCTTGCCAAGAGTGTACTTATATATTTGTTACTAAAGTAGGAACAATGACAAACAAAACTTTATTTATAATTTATGCAGGATGTTTGCTGCCATTAGCTCTATTAGCCCCAGATATTTTTATTACTTTAGCATACTCGCAGACCAATGGACTTATTTTTTTCCTGATAATTAGGTTGATATTTTCATGACAGCCAATTTACTAGTGACAAGTGATCGGGGGAAAACACTTTTAATGCCAGTGAGATTAAATTAGTACCCAATGGGAGAGGATTAAGTGGGCCGTACATGATTTTTGTTGGTAGCCCTTACGACGACCCGGTGTTTTTATGCTTGTTCCTCGGATTGCTGTCTGAGAAAGGGGATCACATTCAGCGTCTGGCTTGTTTTACCTTAGAAGTTGTCTATTCTTAAGGTTGTGTGGTAGTTTTCATTTGGTCTTTTATGGTGTGTGCCCTTAGTGTGTGTGATAGAAATTTTTGATCTATGATTTTCATAGAGCGCAGAGAAAAAAAATACTTTGAAAAGCATATGTATGTTAAGTATCATTTCCTCACTCATGGAATTCATTTGTTTCTTGGAATTCGTAACGTTCGTTATTGCCTTCCGCGATAGCAGTCTTAATGGCTTCCTGCAGTTTATTCACTTGCTCTAGAGGAAATTCTTCTTCTGAATTCCCTCTTGTTTTTCTGGAAAAATTCCTCTTATTTACTCGAGTATGGCGGTTGGCTAGCGGTCCAGTCCTTCCCCTCCCGTTTCAGCAGGAACCCTGACGCGGTGCAGGCTCCTATTGCTTTAAGACTTCATGTGATTGGCAAGCTGAGCAAGTGCGTGCACGCATCCTTCGAATTAATTTATCGGATAAAAAATAAGGAAATGACAATGTTACTAACTCGATAATGATAAAGGAATGTTGTAATAATTGTTCATGATTTTAATAGATGTAGTGGTACGACGCTGTGCGAGCTGTATCGTATATTGCTCATGTGCGAAGTTACAAACATGATTATGGTTTATAGTTAGTGTTTGAAATGTTCGGTATTACCATATAAACCATGTGCATGTTTGTCTTTTGGCGGACGAGTATGTCTGGTGTAAGGCTTTTTGCCTCCATACAATAAAATTGAGGAAAGTTACGGCGTTCCTTTTCATTATACATGTCCAAAACTTCCACAGAACCACGCCTAGCTCTGTTAATTTTATTCCCAAAAGGTTGGGTATGTAATCTTTTTAGAGCTAATATTCCGAAATATTTTTAATTCCAGTATGCGAGCCAGATGATACGTCTTATCCATTAGTGCATTAACACCGTATAGAGTGATAGATTCTATGAGCAACGATTCAATTGAGCGATAAGGTCCAGTGTGACACAATCCAAATATTCCGAGGAACCCGAGAACACGAAGAAATTATACCCAATGCTGTCACATCTAATCGAAAACGCAGATTGAATCCTCGAGAGCAAAGTACCACGAGTTACGATTCATATTTGACGACAAAACCGTTTGTGGTAGTGGTAGTCATCAGGTGAAGTGGTCAACAGCTGCGCTTGCTTCATCAGGGATTGGTGGATAGTTTTTTGGAGCTAGTTTGGAAGGATGAGGAGAAACATGGTGATGAAATAAGCCTAAGATTAACAAAATGCGCCAAAAACCACGATTTCACGTCCCATAACTCAGAGGGGGAAATCAAAAGGAAGCACTCTACATGGCATCCACGTAGGGATCGGGATACTTCTGAAAAATTCGGCGATCGAACCCGGGACCTCGGATTGTGAATTCAGTATACGAGCCATCGCATCAACCCGATCCCCGCCGCTTGAAAAGAATGGTTCGAAAATTTATGCTCGGCCCTTTTCAGTCGTGTCCCTATCAAAATACACAGATGTTTGCTCCTTGAACAGCCTGTCATGAGGTACGATGTTTACCGAAACGACCGCTCAAAATATTTATTGAATCAAGACCTTCGTGGACCCCGCAAAGCGACCGATCGGAACAACAAAGAAACACGATGAGAGTTGGCTTCAAGGGAAGACGGAGGCGCGGGTGATGCAATTCTCGTATTAGGTACACTTCTCAGACGAAAACGGAACGGTGCAGTCATCTTCGCTTCGGGGAGGGGGGTCGTGGGCGCCTCTAGCCCTCAACTCTCTTCCGAGATGCACTCCTGCCTCGTGCGCATCCTCTCTCAATTGGCAATGGTCGGGAAGGGGGACGGAAAGAATAAAAGATATGAGTCAGAAGAAGTGGATCCGGAGAGAGAGAAGAGAAGTTGCGAAACTTGCGACTCAGGAGATGGCTCCGCGAATTGACGGGAGGAGGGTATGGGATGAGGACGCCCGTATCACACGAACCATGCTCTCATTAATTGAAGGAGCCGCATGACGCTGTCTCACCATCGGTCTCTCCCTCCTCTCGAGAAAGGAGGGAAGTCTTTCCTTCCCTATCTCGGTCATTTAAGTATTTAAAGGGAGTTTTCAAAGAATGGAAATTCCTCTACGATCTATCAGTACCGAGAAAATACTCTTCCGATGGGCAGTGTTGGGTACCATAGGGAAAATAATGCACGTTCTAATAATTGTATTGTTATTCTCTTTCAGTAAAATATATGTGATACTAGGAAAATCTTCGAAACAACAAGGCAGCTAGGTTGCTACTATATATGAAAGTATGCCAATGGAATCCAATCTCCCTTTCCAAAGACGCATCTTCCTTTCCTTGCCACTTAGCTATGCTTGACTGCGTGCATTTTTTGCTAATTGTTTCCGAGTTTTTTCTGATTTGTGCCTGTATTAAAGAAGGAAAGTGTTGGATTCTTTATTTTTTATCTATGACTTTCCTTCTAAAGAATAATGATTAAAAATGAATTAGGCAGACGATGAAAACAAAAGAAGTGTCTGTATGATGGAAAGGGAAGGGAGAAGATTGTTGAGAGATTTGGAGGAGGCAGGAAAAAGTGGCTGTAGGGCATCGTGAGTGGCGATTGAATTTTGAAGTCTAGAATATGTGAAATGAATCTACATGAGCGAGGTACAAGGATAAGAATATAATGGAACTATGTATGGAATAAAGTGGAAGTAGAAAGGAGGCATATGAAGCCAGGAAATATTTCATTTTAGCATTTTTGCGTCGTGTTAAACGGGCCTTAGAAGTGAAGCCGTGTCTAGACCCAGGCCTATCAAAAACCTTCCTCTACCGGTAGACTACTTTTAATAAATGTCTATTTCCTCGTCCCCTCTCCTTAAGAATTTTTGAGTCCGCCCACAGCCGCAAGCGGCGCATTGGGGGTAGAGAGAAACAAAAGAAGTCACTTAGGGGCCCCATTGCTCCGCAAATTGAATCGAACGAGAGCGCTCTCCGGGGCAGGAAGTGAAAAATTTAATTCAATTCGGCTCCATCGCCTTCTGTGAGTGTGCGTCGATTGGGAGGGGCGCGGGGGACGAAGAGGAGGCCCGCGCTCGACCCCCGGGGTCGGTGGGTGGATGTGGTCCGTGGCAACACGACGACTACTCCTCTCTCTCCTCCTTCCCTCATCCTAGACGGGCTTCTCCTCCTTGTGTTCCGCTTGATATGATACGTACCTCTTGCACCTATGATGCTGCTCTGATGTCAGCAAATAGGCGATACAGCAGACCGTCACACGGAGGATTGCGGTCTCCGTTAATATAGTTTACTCACTGGATGGAGTCCTCTGGGCTTGAAGAATCTTAGATATTTTCAAACGTTTGTTCACTTGATAGTGGTCGTAGTAGTTTAGGGGCTAGAGAACTTGTCTACGAACACGAAAGTCCGGGTTCGATTATTTCTATTTTTAAGAAAATTGAATGGATGAACCTGTTTTATCATCGAAATTTGATTTGAATGAAACTACTACACGAAGAAATGACTACAAATTCCGAAAATTTTATAAAATGACATATATGTACTTGACATATTGATGCAACCTCCTTAAGAGGATGCTCCTAATTGAACAATCCCCGACAGAATGCCGTCTTTTTACACTTAGATCGTGGCTTACATCCTTTATCCGATGGCCTAAAATTCATATTATTAAATCTGTCGTTTGAGGATAAAATTTATGTTTTAATATTTTCTTTTCATTGCATATACTGTTGCTCTTATGGATGAACGGTACCATTTTTCCACCAATCATATTTTGTGTAACATAAAACCCAAGCAACGACTTCCAAAAATTAAGAGTCATCGGAAACCAATTGACTAATATAATGTTTTTTCCGAATACTTTACCAAAAATAATAACATTAGTAATCATTTTGAATACAACTTTACGATACTTTAGAAACTCAACTCAACTCTCCCGCGAAATTGTAACATGGCCCGTTCTCTAGATTCGACCATCCCACAATCTGAATCATAATCGAAATAACTTCATCATTACAGGTTGTCAATCACAGAATTAGTTTTTAACACCCCTCCCTTTTCCCTCTTCTCTTTCTTTTCCGTTAATTTAATTTTTTCTTCTTCGTTAGTTTATCTTCTTCATTTTCTTCCTCCTATGTATTTTCTTGTGCTGCTCTACTCCCATCACTTACTTCTCGTAATTTCCTCCACCGCAGTTCTTTTCAACTGCGGCCTCTATTAAAGCATTGTGCCTCAGAATTTGATCAATTACTTTTCATTTTCTCCATGTCAGTGTTCTCATACTCCTCACCGAAGATCATCTTCATTAGTCAGTGGGTCTATGAAGTTTGTTTTCGTTATTCTTTGTAGCATCATACTTCTGTCGTCACTTCTGCTCATCTTTTCCCTGCAGCTCGCATCTTCCACGTCGCCCATCCATAGAAGAGTGAACTTTGACTTGTCTTACTTTTATATTGTCAATCTAGTTTTTGTGTAGGTATTTCTTTCTCCGTTCTGTAATGAGCGGCATGATATGAATACTGCGATGTTATGATGATGGAAGAGAAGCTCAAGTCTCGTTTATTTCACAAAAGTTATCAGTTGTTCATTTTGACGAGTTTGAAAAAGAATCGAAGGATTATTGACATCACAAGTCCAGACGTATCTTAGACGTCACATTGATCACCGACGGTGATTACAGTGCATAAAACGACATGGCTATCCTGCGGACTTACACGTATTCCGGAGGATACTTGTTATCACCGAGGAAGACGCGCCATTTAAGATAAACGAGCCCCCATGAGAATTAAAGAGCGACACAGGAGTTGTGTTTGGTCACTATATTAATAAATGGATGAGGAAGTCGCATTTCAGAACCTTGTGTGGGAGAGGATGAAGGACGAAGCAGTTAAAGGAGAGTTCGGAAATGCGGGCCTTGGACTGTGTTACCGGCCAGAGATTTCCGCGTGGCTCTGATCAACGTGTTAGTACTTGCGGAGGTTTGTGCTCCATTCTCTTCCCTGTCGGAAGGAGGGGTGTGGTAGAATATCCCCACACTCTCAATAACGTCCGAAACACAAAATATTTTCCTCTCCTCGCTCCAATTCCAACCCCGTTCCTTTGCTTTGTCACTCACTCCCCTCGCCCCCGTCTCCCTCTCATTCCCCCTCCCGCCCCATACGGGTTCCGCCCTTCGCCTATGACTCGTGAAGTTCTGCTCTGAGTACTCCCTCTCATGTGCTGGGTTTTACCGAGTTGGTCAAGCCCGACCAGCCTCGAAATGCTTACCTCCCGTCAAACCCCCACCCGCGTTTGTCATTTTTTGTTTTTCATCTGGTATGTATGAATAGCGCCGTGGGGTGGACTTTACCCACCCATCCGTGGCCTCCGGTTACAGCTTCATAAATTACGGACTAGGCGTCCGTCACTAAGACACGTATGCACCTTCAAAATAGCGTGGTCTATAATCATAAATGCAATTCGTAAGGTAGAGACAACCGGAGAAGTGTTGATGTTCTATGTGGAGCATGAGAAGAATTTAGCCAGCTTATTACCATGCTTGAGTGAAAGACGATGAATTGTGTGCACATTAAGATAAAACTTTTCATTGTAAACTTTTATAAGAAATTGACGAAATGTTCACCAAGTAAATATGTGAAGAATGGATTAGTGAATACTTTAATAGAGAGCGTATTGCTTTATTGGTCTGAGGCTCGGTTTTTGAAGCAAGAGTAGATTAGAGGATTTTAAGGTGTGGTAGTGGCGGAGAATGGAGGAAATATATTTGACAGAGAGCAAGACTAATACGGGGTTTTTAATTGGGTGGGGGGAGGGAGGAAATTGCTGGGGAAAGGTTAAAAGGCTGAAAAAGTTAGTTAGATAAGTTAGAAAAAGTTAAAAGGAAAAAAAGGCAGATTATTGAAAGGTTGTGGTTTCTCAAAGAGCCTGATAGAAAAGGAAACTTTGGGAAAGTAGGCTAGAGAAAGGAAGATAGTAGTATTTTTAAACAGCATGAAGGCAAGGAGAAGTTACAAAAAATTAAGAAAAAGTAATATAGGAAAAAAGAGGAAGTTCTCACGGCATTTAGAAGTAAATAGTCGTTATGGACTTTCCGAAATCTACCATAAAATATGAAGAAAACTCGTACCTTAAATGAAATGAGTAGTATTGTGTCTTTCAAATCCAAGAAACAAGTCTTCACGAGGTGGTTGGCTCGGTATGTATTGGCGTCCGACGATTACTATAGCTCTTAAGCCACGGGTTCGACCAGACCATGGATTTTTCGTGGTTATATGATGGATTGCCTTGATTCAGTTTTTGGTTTGACGCCCTTTGGAGCGTGACTTAAAAACCCAGCAAAACTCCTATTGTCACGAATTTTTATGACTAACCTATCATTGGAGAGTAATATTCTGTTGGTGATCTAACCAGCCAACATGATATGGAAATCAGGAGCGATACCAAATGGTATTTTACAACTCGCCTTTCAACGTGAGTTGTAAACGGTAGTGAATAAAGAGAAATTATTCCTATGCTCATCATCGATTGAATCATCCTGTGAAGCGAAAATACAAGTCCCGTGGCACCTGAGACGCTATAATGCAGGGAATGACCTATTATACATTTTTAAATGTATAAAAGGGCATTCCCTGCATTATAGCTCTCGTCGTCGTTCGAATCTTCCTACTACAACAAATTTATCGTTTTAGAACCAGACTTACTCTAGACTTTGACAGAGTATTATCAACTTAAACAAATGAAGTGCTTGATATAGTCTTTACTTGAAGGTGATGCAAGAAAGAGTCATCTACCATACGTGTGACGTCTAAATTATTTTTGTCTTTGTCATATGTTTTATAAGATACCCATTCAAAACTTTTTTCTCCATCCTAAGAACATTCGGAAACGACGACCCATTTATTTATATATGTTTAGCTTTTGATACTGTAAGAGAGTATGGCTAAATCAGGTGTTTTACAAACCTCAGCCAACGGTTTGGGGAGCAATAACAATAGCGATGCACAATTTATTTTCACAGTCGTCAGTTTTGTCAAATCATTTAATTACCTTCGTGTACACCGCGCCCACTAGTCGGGTTCGAATCTCAATCGCTTCTGACTTTTCCTCACCGCTTAGTGATGATTTCATTTGCCCATCCAAGACGAGTAATTAAAGTGAACCATTGGGGGTAATCTCACCGGACGTGCAGGTGTACATGTTCTTTACCGTCTCATTTGGTGGTGAGCGGGCGCGCTAACTGGTTCTTCGGCACGACTGGACACGATACCATTCAGTTGGCTCGTAAACATCGAATAATTCCGTCGCCGGAAGAAGGTATCCGCCACCATTTTTATATTTCTCCTGCTCTGTTTTACTCATAAAAATGACGTATGCGTTCAAGCAAACATGGTCGTGAATTGAGTGAGTGATTGCCTCAGCTACTTAGTACATCTGCATCATTCCCTACGATCAACCGAACAGGCATACCAAAAAAAGAAAGATTTGTATGGATATTAAATACTTCCACGAAGTGAAGCCTGAAACAATAGAATATAACCGAGCAGGCGTTTAGGTGGAAGGTCCTAGAGCACTCAATTTTTCAAATATGTAAATATGAGTTATAATTGTATTTCTGTAAAAGGAGAGACGAGTGGCGACGAGACCTTTCTGTCGCCACGGTTTGGGTGTTTATCCTTGATGCTGTTGTCATCGAAAATTATACCAGGGAAAAACGAACGTTTGTATTAATGTAGAAGCATTATCTTCAGGTTCCTCTAATTTTACACTAATGGTGTAATTTGCAAGCATTTCGTCTTGTATAAGAACTTCCCTTTGGTGTCGAGCGTAAACTCGAGTTTCCTGTGACTTTCAATAAACATTCATTTCCTAGACCGAGCTTCAGCAACAGGATATATATATACCGATTAAAGTTTATCACTGACGGAGAAGGATTCAGGGAAAATTATCTACCGCAGAAAAGAGGAGATAGGTATTTGGATTTTTTCCTTTGATGAGTCACGCGTAAGTGTAGTCGACCTGTCGCTTATGCATCAGGTAATCTCCGGTTATCATCGCAACTGTTTCGCTCCGCTTTTCAATACTTCGAGCGTCGACGATGGGACCGTTATTGATTCATTGACGGGAGATTTTGGGGCAAGTACCATATAAGATTCTCAAACTTTAAGAGACAAAGTATTCTCTCGCCGTAAGTGAGCCTGTTTTCCTCCCATACTGTCCCACTCCCCCGAGCTTTCTTAATCCAGTCCCCAATCGCCGGAGTTTCTTCGTAGCTTCGAACGACTTCAAGCTTTCGTTAGTCTTCATTTCAGCGTCTCGACTACTTGAATGCGTTGAGCGAGAAGAGGGAGAAAATTATAGTGGAGGCAAAAAGTACTGTAATTGGGGATTTCAATGCGTAATTATCATAATAGTCGATTGCTCACGCGCTAATCTAAAAAACCCAGGGTTCAATTCACGTCGATCCCTATTGTGTTTCCATTGCATTTTCCACCGCGCCATTGTCAGGGCAATAGAAAAAATGACATAAAAAATGGGTAACTATTATTATGTTGTTAGATATTTCTCAATTTTACGCACATCCTTCCATGGGGAACGGAAGGACATCTCGATTCAACTTCAGCATCGGAACCCATCGCTAAAGATGAGTTTTTCTCCGCCTTGAGACCTTCGCAATCCATGGTTGCACTCATCATGGTGTCTCCATCGTTTCTAAACGAGATTTCGGTTCTGTTCCTAATTAGAAGTTTGCCGCAGGATCAGCAGTCATTCACCAGTTCTCTTCTTTTCCAATCTCGTAAACGCGGGTAGACAACTAGTCTAAACTGAATTCACAGAGGGCATTGCTTAAAAGCAACTTTTGTACTATTTGGAGAAATTTTAAGGCAAATCGTGATTTATGTTTTTCGTAAATTTCTATACGAATACTTGTAGTGTCCTACTTAGAAATTAGTAACGTCAAAGTGGATCTTACAACTGCGAAGGTTCATAAATAAGTATCGCACATTAATTAATAGGATGTTCAAAAGATATATATGAATTACAATATTATTTTCCGATAACAGTAACGCATGAATATTGTTTTCATTTCTGAATGGTAGCAAAATAATAAATGTTAGAAATTAATAATTCGAAATATAAAAAATGAAAGATTCGATTATTTGGTTATGTTTTTCTGCATCTTCATAGACCCTAACTTCAATTATTCCAACTGCATCCTGGTATCAGGATATTAAAGAGGTGCATATTTTGCATGTTCACCGTGGCATTACGTACTTATATTTCAAACAAACCATCTGTTTCGGTGAACATCGATTATGGTATGGCCCTGTGGCCAGTCCATTTATACCAACACGTCTTCATCCGGGTTCATTGTAAAAAACGGTGGGAAGACGAAGAAAAGGGTTCCGTTTATTAACACATGCATGCTGAGAATAATGCCCGCTCACTCGTTCGCGACAGTCGCCTGTTATCCTCCCGCCCACCATCCCGCGCTCTCTTCCTCCACTTCACCTCCAAGGCGGTCAGTGCTGAAAAAGCCCGGGAGGGTCACGAAACCGCCCACTTTAGACATCAAACGCGGAAGCGGGGGAGCTCACTTGCCCACGGCGCCGGCTAACCTTCGCCCAACTCTTCCACAAACACACCACACACACACACGGGCGCCACCTTTCCCTTCTCTTCATCGTCTCCTTCCCTCTTCAACCTACCTTCCCCTTCTCCCCCCTCCCACACGCTTGTTTGGCATCCGCCGTACCACCTCCCTGCCACTCCACTCTCCTTCTTCCTTCGCCGTCGACTCCGCTTTCGGCCACGATTGGTCGACGGAAATCTCCCGGACGCCAAGGTTATCTCCGAAGGAGCCGGCCATTCTCCTCAAGATATGGAGAGATGAGGGGGAGGGTGCGAGGTGGGGAGGAAAATAGAGGAAAAATCACATCGCACGCGGAGTCGAGGGAGGAGGATTGCCGTCGAGAGGTCCGAGGGACAGGGGAAATCTCCCGGGGAGTGTAGCGGGGGTAGCTTGGGTGGGCGGGGTGGCGGCGGCGGCGCTCGTCGTTGCGTGCTCGGCGGGGTGGCGTTGCAGTGGGACTCCCCGACGTCGTCGGTTCTTGGGGAAGAAATGCGTGCGTTCGCCCGTGACTCACCCCGTTCGGTCGATTGCGAATCGATGAGCTTCTTGTTCGTCTTCCGTCGTCGCTCGAACGGGGCGTGCGGCTCGAATTCACGCTTATGCTCCCTCCTCAGTGGGTTACGGTTGCCTCGAATTTGTCTGAATAGTGTTCATAAAAAATTACGCGGATCTAACACAAAATGTGTCATTTTGGAAAAAAATTACTATGTACCTGTAAGCATTGATAAATACTGTAATATTGATAAGCATTAATAATAATGTAAAGTAACTGAAACTAATAGTTATTTTTAATAAAGTAATGGTTGACAAATGAAAAGGAAACCAATCAGGCCAGCAAAATGGAACTGGAGTGTTAATTTGAACCATTTATAACTATTACGACTCTCAATGTACAATCCAGTGCCTCCCACTTGAATTCAGACTCAAAGTTTGAGTATTGAATTAAATTGAATCATTATCGTTAAAAATGCTTTTCACAGACAATTATCAAGTAGCTCAGAACGTGTGAAAAAATGATTGATCTTCATTCACCGCGTAATTAGTTTTTATCATTGAACATTTTAATTTGACTAAAATATCCATATTTCTCCTATTGTCAGGGGTATATTCATTTTTAATGTGCAATTTTGCAGTAATGTGGAAACTAAGAGTATCACCAGACTTCCTAGGAATGTTTATTGTACAAATTAATCATGAACACGGCTATATGATTTGTTATATTTTTATGTCAATATGACTTTCAACAAAAACCAATAATTAAGAAAATAAATTCTGCACGTTTCTTCGTCAAAATTAACATTGAAGATTATTAAATTTTTTTGCACTTAGAGCGTACACTCCTTTTGGTGAAAAACTTATTTTATCTCTACATGTAAGCTTTTAAAAAATTAATTTTTATTTACACTTGCGGTCAGTGCCCCTTAAAATATATTTTCACTCATTACACATTAACTTTAGCGTCACTGCAATGATATATTCTCCCTGCCTCACTTAGAAGTCGCTACCCTAAGTAATAATCTGTTTCGGTTCTTGTGGCGTTGTTTTGGTGAAGGTATTTAAGAAAATAAACCCAATATATTTTTGCAGTGTACCAGTACCAAGCTCGATTGAAATATCCGACAGAAAAATAAAATTATTAATTTGATGAAAGATATGTATTTACTGCGTTGATAAAATTTAATGTCTGCTAAAATTACATGACATTTTAACTAATTTTACTGTTGTTTTCTCGATCTTTCATTTTACAATACCTCTCGTGGAGCAGAGTTAAATATTACTTTTCCACCCGAGTAAGCACCTTTAATGGCCCCAGCCCCCACAAGTTCAAGGAATAAACTCGAAGTTCTTTGCTCAATCAGTAGCTAATTAAATGTTAGTCAGTTGGAGTTGGGAGAGACAAAAGCATTAAGACAAAGATCATTTGAATTAAAGACTGCTTTCACCACAAAGTTCACCAGCTGCACCCCCAAGGATGAGTATGTTGGAAGAAATAAAGCTCTAATTAGCACATAAGTCAGGTGCTCGAGTTCTTATCATTATTTTCTCGATCAAGCCCTACCACGGGTTTGTGTCATTAAGCATGGAAACACAGATGTCTATTTCATACTAAGGAATAATGGATGCACGATCCGACTATGAGGTGCACTTGAAAGAACGAGATCGGTATGAAACGCATGATTCTTCACGGAAGGAAAATACATCGAAATTAGCTATCCGAAAATATGGAGGAAAAATTCAATCCGTAATATAAGGAAATTTGAACGGAATTCATTAAAATAAATGTTTTCTAGCGTTTATGGATTTTCTGCTATTCCAATCGGGTACCTAATGCACAGTAATATGTTATTAAATTGGCTATCTTCTAACCGGTAATGGTCACGCAGATAATTCAAGCGAAATCTTTTCTTTAATAGTATCTAAAAATTCAGTGGAACATCATTTTAATCGCAAATCAGCAGTGCCATTCCGTCTCCATTAAACCTCTTCACGTAGAAACTTTATTGTCATTTTGCTTATCCGCCATTTCGAGTTAATCTCTCGGGACGTTTTTGGCGGACCCATTTCTATTCAAGAAATAGTCAAGGGCATGGCAGCAAAATATAATTGGTCTTTGATGACCATGGGTAGGACTTTGCGTAGGATTGACAAGGTAAAAGGGTGGATAACTATAGAAGTTGATGAGTGATTCAAGTTTCCATTTATGGCACTGTCATTCGTCGATCTTCTAAGTAGCTGGCTTGGTAAGCTGGTTTTTCAAAATTAGTGATAAATAAACGGTTGGTATATTTTTGGTATCTACATGAGATTTCACATCCGAAAGTTAAATTGATGATGATGATGATCTGTTACCCTTTCCCGCAAATCTCCAAAATTAAATGTTCTTCTAAATGTAATACGTATAGACTGCTCAGTATACAAACTGAATTTAGTGTGTTACTTCCCCGCCACTGAATGCTAATAGTTAGCAATTTCCGTGAGTACGAATACAACTGATGAAATATCAAAAAGTCCTGGATCAAGCAGACATTGACAGACGGAGAAACTGTTAAAAACAACAGCCAAAAATTAAATATATATTCTTTCTGACGATTTCCAAATACGAGTATTTGCCTAACCTACATTTAACCTAATGATTAGTGATTTAGCCGTATAAATTCGAGGACTAATTAATTTGAACTATTTGAAGAAAAAATAGCTAAAACTCTGATTTCTTATTGATAATTTCATTTCTATATTTGTTCCTATAGTAATTTATACTGTACTGTTTGTACTGTAGTAATTTATAATTAATATATTCCCTTATACGCACTAGAATATAAATTGTTCCACCATTATGTCAAATACCAAGTTTGTTATATGATATTAAAATATTAAGTGATTTCTATATTTTAGTATGTCATCATTGCTTTTATAATATTTTTCTTTGTCAATTCATACGTAGACTTTAACCTTTGTCAATGACGCCATTATCACTGGCAGTTGCGATTTCTGATTCATTCATTCCTTGAAGAAGTCGATGAATATATACAATTATGCTTTACTTGTTTTATTCTAGTGGCCAAAGGGTTATCTTATATTTAACCCTCGCCCTTATCTATAATGGGAGAGACTCATGATGAAATCATTAAAAATATCTTTCTGAAATGAGTCATAGTGCTCTTGCGACATTAAAGATGGGGTAGAATGAAGAAGATAGAAGATTATGTGGTCTCTTCGATTCAAAAAACATAAAAAGCATATGCCACAGTGATACGTATGACGAAGTGGTCAAAGTAAAAGCATTTATAAGATTTTTACGGCGATACTAAATTATGGTAGTTTACAATTAGGATCTGTTACGTTTAGCGCGTTTTCTCTGGTCGGAAAGAGTGGCAAAATATAACAACTTGTAACCCCGCTAGCATTAAAGCCTTGAGCGATGATTCCGTAATGCATTTGGTTTTACTAAGCGATTTTGTTCTCGCTCTCTTGGAATTGTGTGTAGTCTGAAAGCTCGTTCTATGGTCCATATTGAATGTCACCTCGGGAACTATAGAAGGGAAAAAATTGAGGGTAAGAATTAGAATATTCGACTTATAAATTAATTGATTGTCAGAGGCCACAAATCTCCTTTAATAAAGCACTAATCACTGGAAAGTATTCATAACAGAGTTAAATGACAAGACGACAACGTATACTAATACTTTTGAGCAATGCGCGCGAAATTCATTAATGAAGCTATATTCATTAATAAAGCTATGTATGACAAATGCAAAATTTCGGACCTCAAAAAAAATTTGAAATGGCAAAAGGAAAACTGTGCATTTCTGTTGCATCCGGGGATTCATCTGGATTCAAGCGCGTGTAAGACTCGATAAACGTCGTATAGAATTCATCAGTCACCCAGCTGGTGTCTCTTTCAAAAGCGAAAGCTAGTCGTGATGGAATGGAGACGAGACCTTCTGCCCCGCGTTTCGCAACAAAAAGAATTACGTGCCCCCTTTGGCATGTTGCATTTCACGGCACCAGCAATAGGCCCAGTACGTATAAGGATCTTCGGGGCTTTCCTCCCTAGGTATAAAATCAAAATCATAGTTATCAACCCGTAAGTCTGTTTGATAGGTGAGGATAGAGCTCACCTAATACTAAGCATAACAGGGTGTAAAAATCACACATCAGGGCAGGGGGGTAGTTCCTTTCCTTGTGTCTCCTGTGTATTACCAGGAAGATCAGGTGTCCGACAAATAACATATCTTAGGTGAAGCTGAGGGTACTCAGAGGCGTCCCCAGGAATCGAACATGAACTCTTCAGTCAGTAGTCATTCTACCCACTGAAATACCCCTTTCATTCCCTAGGCATAAGCACGTTTCAATCTAATGAGATTATTTTTAAACGGAGCAATTTGTTTGAACATAAGTGAAGAAAAATATAAATATAACAGTATTTGTATGTATATTATATATTTCTATATGTATATATATATATAAAATAAATATAAATATAATATATAAATATATATATTTATATAAATATATGTATATATATTATATATATATTTTATTATATACTAGTATATACACATACACACACAAATACGATTATATTTATATTTTTCTTCACTTATGTTCATACAAATTATATCCTATACATATTATTAAGTATTCCACCGGTTAAGGTAGGTTTTGGATGGACACAACTACCAAATAAATATTTTGTTACTCTAACTAACTAACAAAACACAATCCAGCAACCTACTCTACATTAAGTCCCTCTTCATCTCTGTGTACCTCCTTCTTCCCTTCGTCACGCATGAAGGTACGTGTAATTTATTTTTTTTCTGAATAAAAAGGGAGTTTGTAGTCTTTATTTTTTGGGTAATTGGTCGGAAAATTAGTTTGAATCAGGTATATGAAATCATTGCAGACCTAAAGTAAGTTCTCGACCGAGCCAAAAATCCAAATTATCGAAAATTAGAAAAACATCAATAAACCATGCAAAAAAGAGGGTCCGTGAATTTTCATGAATGAGAAGAGGATCCTAAGCACCAAAAAATTGGAATAATTAATTTTCAATTCCAAGACGTAATCAGCGCGGTGGTCATGGTACGTCGTTTCCTCGAGCAGCAATACTGATCCTCCTTGATCAGCAGTACCGCTCATGTCCGTCGGGAACACGGTAAACGGGTATGACGAGGCACGTAAGAGTTTCGACGCGCCTCGATCGAAAGGCTAAGAGAGAGAGAGAGAGTGGGAGAGACGGTTTCCTTCGCGATGTTTTGTCTCTTGGAAACGTCGTTAAAATGCTTGACGACGACGACCGCCTTCGGGACGAGGAAGCCGCATCAGGACAGAATTTGCGGAAGTTGACGGCGTGGCTCGCGGTTCCGCGGTTCAACATTCGGTAACGCGCGGAGAGGTACTACGCGGTCGTGGGTGGACTGAGAAGTAATAGCCTTTGCCAATTGACCGTTTTCGGTCGGGCCGTGTTTCCGGGTTCTCCGTCGTCGTTCCAGTTTTCGAGCGGGCGTGCACTTTTATTATTCCCCGTTAATATTTTTATTTTTACACCGAGGGGGCGGGGTTGAGGGCGTCAACAGTCAAATCCTACCTTTTCCCGTTTCAGCACTGCAGCGGTTTTTGCAGATATGGGGCGCGCGACCCTGCAACGAGGTCATAAAATTTTCTTCCGCTCGTGATTCATATTCATGTTCCCGTTGCTTCCTTGTGTTCTCCGCAAAGTCTGTGATGATCAGGTCCGTCGGGTTTAGTGTGTGCGTCACACGAGGGGCTCACGTAAGAAAGTGCTCGACTCTCAACGATGATCTGCTCGCGAAGGGATCCCATACCTTGTATTAAGGATATGGAGTTAATGCTGATCAAAATCGGAGAATGGGGTTCGTTTTCTTTTTTCAAAAACATACTGTGATCCATCCCCTTACCTACGATGATGGCCCATGCGAAAAAAACTCAGGGCACCAAAATAATGGTGCAATAATACTATAATAAAATATCCTAACAGTATAACCTTGCAATTTATTTATTTTTTATCTAATTGTGAATGCTTATATACTTTCATTTAGTGAATGCGTACTCAATCTATTAAATACAGGTAAGATGTAAAACCTTTCATTGGATTTTCATTTGATGTGTGTATAAACGTTTACCAGCTCCCCGTAAGAATGAAATTGCGTTTTCTTCGAAGCCAACCACTCGTCTTTTCTTTCTCTTTCGATCGTCCTGGAATGAAATTCTGGCCATTTTCCAATCGAAAACCATTTCCTCATCAAAATTAAGGAATATTCCACGTCAGCGTACGAATAAAAGTAACACGCGACCGTGAGGTAACATTCAGATTGACGGGAAAAGTACTTGCTGTAAAAATATCAAATGAGCCATCATAATGCACGCCTAGAATGTGTTTTTCAAATCTCCATTAATTAGGGAATAGTATCGCCCAAAGTTCCCCTGTATCCACAACACACCACGCAAACAGTGCTGCAAGGTCGTACGGCAAGGATTGTGATGGCACCATCCAAGAAAAAGTCTGTGAGCGATAGATTCGTATTTCTGTGTCAGTGTTTCGTTCTCTTTGTGTTTTGGTCATGAATTTTTCAAGAGAGTAAAATGCATATTGTTACCTTTTATCACCGTCGTCCTATCCGCCTATGCAGATAGGGGGGTTTTAAAACGCAGCGCAAAGTCAGAGACATGGCACCACTTATGCTCATCAAAGTTTTTTATTCAATTAGTGACGCTTCTTGAAGGAACAAAAGATAAGGTTAAGCCAAATCGGTCTATTAGTCCCTGTCTACAGTTGGTTTGAATTGAGCAAGTCGAGCGATTTACAAAAATGAAACCATCACTACCAGCAGCAGCGTTGGAAAAAATGTGCAAGCGCAAAAGGAGACTACGTTGAAAAATGAAAATGATTTTTCCCGAAAAAATATGTACTTAGTTTTCATTTTGGCATTTGATAGTGTATTTTAGGTAATCAGTTCACGATATCTGCTTTCGTATCACTCCCTGCGGGTCGCGGAGTAAAATTCGGTGAAAGTTGAGGGCAAATACTCACCGTCTGGGAGGCCGATGCGCCGGTTTTCTGGCATCAAAGAAC
Source organism: Hetaerina titia (assembly GCA_037158775.1). Taxonomy (NCBI): domain Eukaryota; kingdom Metazoa; phylum Arthropoda; class Insecta; order Odonata; family Calopterygidae; genus Hetaerina; species Hetaerina titia. The sequence continues at coordinate 103,944,717 of CM073768.1, forward strand.
TCGCTTTTTCCTGTAACTTTCTTATTACCGATCAATTATCGTCAAAATATATCCGGTTTTCCTAATTGGTGGCTCAGGAAGATGAGAAGTTAGGCGAAATTACATGTTTTTTTATTATCTTGTGAAGGAGCGCAGGAAATTTCACAACTCAAGTGAACATTGGAATATTAAAAAATATGTCGGGTTATTGATTTATTATCTTTTTTCTATGTATTATTATTGCCGTGAAATCGGGAAAACAGGTAATTTATGTATCCGAAAAAAGTTTGCATATTTGCTTTTTTTGATCTCGTAAATCGGTCGGATCCAATAAAGAACTATCAGTTCCTGGCTCTACTCTAAGTGTTAAATATAATTAATTCTATGGTATATTAATTACTACCGTGTACCAATTAAAAAAATAATCTAAGCATTTCAATGGGACATGGATTACTGTTTATGCTATTATCAATCATTCAACCAATGGATACTTTCTTATTGTGCGATAGTAATTGTAGGTCCAGTTAATCAGTACTTATGAGCAAGGTGACTTTTGGTGTTCAGAAGCCTAATTTTACGTCAAATGTATTGTGTATTTCCGGAACTGTAAGTAAAATTCATAATCCGAAATAGATCACTCATCTTTCAGGTAAGACAAGCGGAAAGTTACGCATCAAGAACATTGTCTGAAAGTAGGTTAGCCAGGCATAATATTAAAAAAAAAACCATAAGCACAATAATCAACCCGAAGGTTGGTTTGGTAGGTGATGGTAGAGTTCACCCAGTACTTAGCCCGTCGGCGTGTGAATTTCACACATCAGGGTAGGGGGGGCAGTTCCTTTCCCTGTGCCGGTTATGGTTTCCCAGGAAGATCTGGTACCCGAAAAATCACATAGCTTTGGTGGAGCTGCAGGTGGCCAGAGAGGCTTGGCCGCGAATCGAACACGGGCCCTCCGGTCAGTAGTCCAACGCTCTACCCCTGGACTACCGCGACCCGCGTCTTGCATAATATATTAATCTAGCAAGGAAAATAGTTTGATTCAGCTCGAAAGGCCCTACAGAGTGGTAGAAACTATGTTTAGGAATCCTTCTCCTGAAGTTATCCACTCTCTTTCACCTTCTTACCCCGCTAATTAGCTTCAGGAGGAAGAGGGAGCGGGGAAGATGTACGAAGTTTGGTTTGTAGTTATTGTGTGAGGCGCGCGAATAACTATAGTGCTTGTACCCCTGAATTAAGTAATAAGGAGGAGATTAAAGCGGGTAAATGGGAGCGGAAATGTGAAAAGTATTAAAGATGGTAGAAAAGCTGGAGGAAAATCTACCATCGGCGTTAGGATATGTCTAAATACATATTGCGTCACGATCTCATCGTGTCAACTGTGATTTGAGTATCGATCTTCTCGCGCTCCGGAGGACGACAGTAACTCGTCACATTGGTATCTGCAGTGTTTATTGTCCGTGACTCGTGCAATTCCCTGTGATGTCATACTTCCTCTTCAACCCTTCACTCCCCATGTGTCACACTTCACCTACCCCTACCGCCCCGTACCCTTTTGAGCGTGACCTACCTAATTTATGAGCGAATCCTTATGACATTACTAGAGAGGGAAAGGCACCAAGGTATTTGTGACGGTTTTAGTGTCTTCAGCGGTACTCTCCGCCAAAAAACTCGGGTAGGGATCGGAATACTACCGGGAGTCGGATCCGGATCTCCGGCGTGAGGAGCCGAGTGGGGGCGCGGTCGCTGAGTCCCTTCGCACCGTCGATCGTTCCACCCGAGGGAGTTGCTGCAGCGCGACTTGGACCGTGGCGAGGAGGAGGAGGGAAGGCCCGGCTTGGTAACAGAAGTCGCCGCGGTTGGACGAACGTGCGGACGTGGGGGGAGAAGGGGGTCACTCCACTTCCTTTCCCAGTCCCTCCCGCCCTCCTCCTTCCTGCCCTCGCCGACCCCGGACCCTTCTCCTTGGTTGGGAAACCAAATCGACCGCTTACGCACCTCGGAGCGGTACCGCGCTCATCAGGAGCGATCTTTCCTTTTTTTTATTTTTCTTTTCTTTCCCTCTCGGTCGGCACGCGAGGAACTTAAATTTGGAGAAAGAAAATTAAAAGTTCCCGTCGCTCGCGTTCTTACTGTTCCACCCTAGAGAAATATGAAGGAAACGCGATCAAAACCCTAATTTCCAAAATGTGCCAGTTGACAAAAAACTTTACACAGCAAAGAGGAGTAATCTTCAGCATACATTAAGTTGGTTCATTTATTTTGGCTATGTTATACGTTCGAAGTTGACTGTTCTCTGTGACGGTCGTTGTGTATTCTTGCCCCCAACTTTAGCTGGTGAAATATATTTTCTTTATTTAATACGACTATTTTTAAAATTTCATTTGTAATGGATCATTAAAATCTTGTAGCTTACAGCAAAAATGTTACAAGAAGAATGTATAGCTCATCTGTAGAGAAAAAAAGGAGAATTTATAGCTCTTCTATTAACTACTGAAGTCGATTACGAATGGTAAACACATCGAGAATCCGATGGACATATTCTAAAATATATTCCAATATAAATTACAAATGATGAAGTTTTAGGCTGACGCTAGTTCATTAAATTCTTTAGGCTATAATTATTTAGGTACAATCACCCTAAAATCTCTTTTTTCCTTCCCCATCCCCATTTCCTCTTCCCATTCTTCGTCCCTATTTGTGAAAAGTGATGAAATCACTGGCGTGCACCGGGGGCCATAGTTATTTGAGGAAGTTGCATGGAGGAAGCTCCTCTTCTCTCGCCCTTATGGAGAATCCATATTAAATATAGCGTGTAATTCTATAAAAGTATACATTTCACGAATTAATTTATATTATCCTACTATTTTTAACAAAATCTATACTTGTGGCTGTAAAATAAACTGAAACCCGTTTAAGGAATTTTTGCCAGTTCTCTTGACAGTTACAGTTTCAGTCCGTGGTTATGCGACGTCCGATTCAATCGCTCGTGGGTCTGAATACAGGCTTAAATTTAGTATAAAATCTAATCCGCACGCCGCGTAATGCAGGCAAGTAACAATTACTGCACCATATTATTACCATAAGCAGACCCCGTATGCGAAATTTACGCGGACTTGGCTTACTTGTGGCTTTGAGAAGGCTTGCCTCTAAGTTTCCCCGGCGTCGCCTTAGAGTCACAGCTCCCGAATCCACGGAAGGGGGGAGACGTTAATCGGGAGGAGGGCGTCGCAAGAGGGGTCGCGGAGATCAGATGGCCTCGACCGGCGGCGGCGAAGGCTCGTGTCTTCTACTCCGCCCACCCTCTTTTCCTATCTCAGGCGCTATCGACCGCGGGTGACTCTTCACGGGTGCGTGCTCGAATGGCGGAAGGTCTGCGATCGGCAATTAATAGGGGGAATTCCGCGGAGCGAACGTCGTTCGGAATGATCCGAGAGGCATTGAAGACATTATTCCGTTTCGATTCCATCCGGTCGCTCTTCATGTCAGTTCGCGGAATGAGGAACGATCGACGAGGAACAAATCCTCTTGTGATTATTTCTTCCGACGTCGGAATGCACTATGTGAAGGGTGTGAAAGGCATTATACTATAATGTTGTAAATGCATCAGAGAATTTTTTTTTAATTTTGAACTATTTTTAAGCAGTTGCATGAACGAAATTTTCACTTTTTCTCTTCTGTTTAGAAAAAAATTCAGAACAAAATATAATTAAAATGAAAGTAACGATTGAAATTCTGAGTTGAATTAATGAGCGTTGTTTTCTTTCACACGCAATCCGAACTGAAATGAAACCACTCGTAAGATATTTCTCTGTTACGCTTGCTTTGGCTGGTACCACCGTCAGAAGGCTCTTGATTCTGTTTCTACCTTTTAACTGGTCCGTCACATTTTTAAAGATGCCTTGTTTAATAACAGTTCTTATCGCAACCAAGGAAATATCATTGGCAAACTCCCCATTTATCACATGAACAATATTAAATATCAAATTCGTATTAAAATTCATTTTCATATCAATGAATCTGTCTTTGCATAACGGAATCAACAACATGTCTGTCCACGTCCTCCAGGGGTATATTCAGATAATAGGCTGAGATGCAAGGTAAAAACATATCCCTTTATGCGCTGACCTAAATCCGCGGTGCATGCGACGCACGACTAGCTGAGTCCAGGCGGGTGGAAAAAAGGTCGCCGACCTCTTTGACTTGAAGCGCTTCTTCTTCGAGTGCCCCTCGCTCCGTGAAAGACCAAACATGAGCGGGATGGGGGCGACGGCCTCTTTCGGTAGTGACACATGTACGTCGTGTTTTCCCAGTCCAAGAATATAATAGACCTAAAAGTCAATCCAGGCGACAAAAAGAGTGTCTAGCAAGCTCTTTCCCAAGAGTGAATGTCCCACTTTTATAATTACGAGAATATTTCATTTATTTATCGAGGACAACATATTCAAGAAACACACCGATGACGAAGTTAAAAAATTTGGTTTCATTTCTCATTAGGTGTTCCTCCATAGGTCATACTTTGGACACTTTGGAAACCTACTCGTTAAATTTATGTTCAGGGGCTGTACGAATCCCGGGAGGAAAGTTGTTCGTTTCATGAAGCATGGCAACGATACGCGTAAAATATCGCCTCGTGTCCGTCAAAGATGTAGTAGGACCCGTAGCAATCGGAACAGGAAGCCAGTAAAAATTGACATTTAAAATATCCATCTAGTCCTGGAATCACTTCCGATGCCGCGGGCTACGCACTGCTATTAAGCGGTGAGACCACAGTGATAAACGAGGGAAGTCCACTTTCGAAGTAAGTGATACAGAAAAAAATCAATCATTCCTGGCCACATCTGAAAGAATATGGCGCAATGTCACAATGCATGGAGGAGAACAGAAATATTCCTAAAATTTTATATGTGATATAAGGTACGTAATATATTCCTCCCCTATTTCTCTTCGCTATTTTCGATAATCCGGTCCTAAAAAAGAGATCTTTCCTTCTCTCGTCGGGCACCCCGATTGTGTTTTATTCCTGCATTTGCAAGAATTTTCATTTGTATTCGATCCTTGCCTTTTCCTATGACACTTCTTGTTGAACCGTGTGGGTGAAAGCCATGATAGGCTAATTGCCACTCCAGATTTCCCTCCACCCCTAGTCCCTCTCCTCGTTCCTACCTAATCGTAATTAGGAACTCTTTTCAAATGGATTGATTGGTCTCTTTCATCTTTTGTCTCCCATAAAAATTTTGTAAGTGATATATTTTATATCCACTATTTAATATTTTTCATGCGAAAAATCGATGAGAATCCGACTGAGGAAACGGAATCACCTGACCCACTGCGGATTTAAATTGCTGTATCTGCGCCTCGTCGCCGAGCAATCTCACGTTACGCTAATTATTTCCTCGTCACGTTAATGAAACTGCATTGAAGAGGAATGACCAGCTGCCAGGGGGTGGGGGAGGAGAATGTTTGACCCTCCCCCTCACATTCATTTGGCATACAATCATGCTCCACTACGTTGAAAACTTTTGATCGGGCTCAAGTATAGGCCGCGATGAAAAATGTTCCATCCACTCCCTCCCTGAACTGGCAGGATGAGACGCCACGTCCAGAATTGAAGCGAAAGACGCGGCGTCGACGGAGGCACGGAGCTCGGACCCCAAGGGTTCATGGCGTGGAACCCTCGAAGCTCCCGGAGTCACGTTCGCGGAAATCGTCAATCCCAATCTCACTCGAGGTCCTTAGAGTTGGGACTGACGGACGAGCGCGGGTCGGGAGTCTTGTCTCCGTCAACCCTGCCGTCGTCCCCTGGCGAAAGAGGATTTTGTGACGCCCGGAGAACTAGGTGACACGAGAGGAGCTAAGTGGCCGAGGAAGGAAGGAAGGAGGGAGAGAAAGGGAGGGAGAGTAATCGGTCGAAAGAAGACGGCGGCGGAAAGGAGAGCGTGTCGGGCGAGTTAAGGGAGTCACTGGACGGGAGGATGGGAAGGGAAGCGGGTAGAGCAATATGGTTCGCCGGCGGGAGAATTGATGCTGCGGGATGGATAGATGCGGGACAGGAAGGGTGTAGTGAGAGGGAAGGAGAGGACGAGGTCGGAGGCCAGGCAGCGTTCTGGTGGTGGGGGAGACAAGGGGAAAAGGAGGCGGGGAGGAAGATTGGTTACGGGCGATGAGCGCGAACGGGGGGTCGGGGCTCGCGGAGGCTAATTCCTTTTCATTGCTTGTTTGCTTGTGGGAGGAAGAGAGGGAGAGAGGGCTGGGGAAGGAGTGGTCGGGGCCATACTTTAGGGCCGTGGGACTCGCACAGCGCCAGGGCCGGGCACGATTTCATAAACGGAAGGCGTCATACGAGAGTAAGACGAAGATGCGAAGATCATTGGTTTATCTATTTACCACTTGTAGTGTGCCTGAGTAGGAAATTGGTTAAAGACGAAGGGTCCAGAAACTTAATGTGTAGATAAAAAATGTTTGGCTAAAAGTCTAAATGGTATCGGAATCCAAAGTGCCAATTGGTATTCAGTAACAGTGTTTACTATTGTTGTAATCGGAATATTGTGAGATGTCATATGTGAATGAACATTTTTATGAACAAGTATTCCTTCAAGGTTCTCTCTCCACAAGAGACTCATTCTTTCTCTACTGCAGAAAGTACGATTATATTCGATTGATGTACATTGATGAATTGTAAATATAAGAATTACTTCGATTGTCTAAGAGAACCGTTATGAGGAATATAATTAAAGATAGTACAGGTTAATTTTGGCTCGGGAAATGAATTATTAAATTCCATACGGTTTTCCGTTTACTTATCACTTATGCAAACTTATAACTTTTTCCAGAAAAGTTATAAGTTTGCATTAAAAGGCACCTCAATCATTAACGGAAAATTAACACGCGCAAAAAGCATCATAATATGACCGTAGTTTCTTTGGATAAGCAATAAAAAATTAACGAAATTATTTTATTACGGTATTCTCAAACATTTTGATTAGCTCCTCCCTTATGTTTTATACATTTTAAGTGCTTTCCCTAAGAAATAATAATTTGGTCAGGGAAAAACCACAAACGAACTAAGTACTAAGTGATGATAAAATTTAGATTTAAAAAATTGAAATACTTATGAGAAAGGTCGTGTAAGAAGAAATGTACCTCTTAGGTGTACATATGTAGGTATATATACACATGTACACCTAATATGCACCGATACATATGTATAACATTTATATATACGTATATATATGCATTCACATGAAAATAGATATGAGGAAAGGGGGATAGGAACACATATGAAGGACGAATACAGGTGAGGTGGGGAAGGCGGTATTGATCAGATCACAAGTGTAAAAATATTTCCTTGACCGGAGATTGAACACTAGATCTTTCCACTTGCCGGGCGGATGCTCTAACCACTCATCTGTCCAGTTGCAATTAATCCTGCACAGTTGGAATTGAAATCAAAGAGCAAGTGGAATTTTTATGATGATTCTGTTGCCATTCCTGTTTGTCTTTTGGCACGCAATCAGACGTAATCCGTGGATTGTTACGATGAACAATTTGGTAACCGCTGTGTCTAGCCATAATGAAAATAGTCCTGGACAGTTTCACTCTCAACCCATTAGACTCGTGTGTTTTCAAGCGAAATGATGAGTCAGGTGAGGCGTGGTGAGGAACCGCACTCATGCGGGATCGCACCATCTCCAGCGAGACCACTCCGAACCGAGTACGACCGCAAGCTTTATTATTATTACGAAGTTCGATCACTTTCGCCGTCGGTCGCCCATTGCTCCTTAATCTCTCGCCCTCCCTCACTCCCACAAAACCATCGTCTCGCCGCCGCCTGGCCAAAGGTCACCTGCCCGCTCGGATCTCCAATGCCGTCCGACGATATTTCCTGCTTCCCGGTTGTTATTATGTTGGCGAGATTGTGATGTGTCGGCTGCGATGTCGGACAAGAAAAGCGATATATTCAGCCTGAGGAAAATCTAGGTTGTCGGTCATAGATATAAATAAGATAGAAAAATACAGACATAAGAGATATACTAGATTCATAATAATAAATGAAAAAGAAAAACTTTGTTCCAATCCACCACTTTATTTCAGGTACGACTAGTTTACGGCGTCTACGGCGGTACTAGTACTACGGCGTCATCCTAAGGCATCTTGGTACGCCGTAGCGTCGAAACTAGTCATACCTGAAATAAAGTGGTGGATTGGAACAAAGTTTTTCTTTTTCATTTATTAAAATGAACTTCCACAAAGTTGAGGCTGAAAATATGGAGTTAGATTCATAATATTGACTCTCAGATGTAAGAGGTACGCTACAAACAAATCGATTTCGTAAAAAAAAACTTTACCGTCCATATAGGCGAAAGGACAGTTGCAAATCGGAAAATAGTTTTAAGTATTAAGTCTCCCAACTTTTGATTGTGATGTGGGATATGAAATACGCCCTTCCTCATGTAAATCGACAATTCTTTGGTAACTTTCAAGCATGAATGCGTATAAATCATGCTGAAACTCGTGTACGAATCGCATTCTGACTTGTGCGTGGAGCACGTAGTGGATAATTATCCATTGTAATAATTATAATTGTTGAGACTTTCCTCTTCCGAGAGGTGCTCGCTACAATGTAAGAGAGACGTTTAGGCACAACATGTCCAACGTGTAGTTATTGCATGAAAATTTGGACGATATCGAATAAACATCGCGAAGACCCATTTCGACGGCGTTCCATTGTCGATTCACGAGAACAAAAATGGCGAGATTTTTCTTGCTCCCTCCGCCTTCGATTCGGGTGGTTAGGGAAAAACTCCCTCAAACGAAACATTACGAATGAAAAGCTCCTCCCACATACTGACTTTTTTTAGCAATGTAGGTAATAATTCGAACGCTTTTAGCTTCTAGCAAAAATATTGTAGTGGCCAAAACTCCTTGTCCGTCGTCATCTTCGTTGCCTCCTCTGTAAACCACTCTTCTCGCAGATTTTTCTTCATTGCGTGTTATAAAATATCGCCGTTAATCGTCCTGTGCTGGTGTGTTTATTCCGCACATGTCACCATTCACTTTTACCTTCCTCTTGACTTCCCTATTGGTATTTTCCATTTACTTTCAAGCAAGCGCAGTTTTCCTGCAGTCAGTTTTTTTATTACGGATACCGTAGTGCAAGTGACGTGTCATTACAGGTATTATTATGTTACAGGTAGTCTTTATCGACTGTAAATATCGACCGACTAGGGATATATATTTTAATAAACTTATGTCGTACGAAACTTTAGAAGTGCTAAGTTCCAAGAAGTCTAAACACTTTGTGATCGTTTTCAGAATCGAACCAAAGCCATCGTATGCAATTCAGTCCAAACGAGGATATATTTCAAGCATATAATTGACACGGGATTTTCTGAACTTTCAAACTCTCCCCAAACGGAGACATCATCTCGACTCCTATGGTGCATATGTTTTCTATTGCTACTAAGCCAACCTGATGACTCTGTGATGGTGCGTCTCTGGCAGTTTTGTTTATGTTCATAAGTATTTTACCTAATGCATGCAGGTGCACTTTAAAAAATAGACAGGTTCAATATTTCATGTGAAACGTAGCTGTTAGCGAATGTTCGATCGACTACAACTCAAAACCAGATAAGAACAGCATAAATAAACAGAGATCCTTGCCATCCATCACGCGATCCTCAACAACCGACTTATACGCCTGTTGAGTGATCGCTCATTCAAATCTACACGGTCAATTATTCACGTTGAAATGATCGCCTTCGTGTCTTAACGACAGTAATATGATTCATTTGATTACTAACGCTACCTGGTAACTTTTTTGTTATATTCCTTTAGGGACGCGGAAGGTCAATCCAAAGGAAAGAGTGAAATTTTAAAAAGTTGAATAATATTTATATATATATATATATATATATATATCAATAACTCAATAAATGCGGCAATAACTCTCAGTACACATCCCATCGGTGTCGAATTAAATTTTAGGAAATCTAATGAATCGAGAAACGTTTGTCCTTGATTACCTTGCCTAATGTATATAATTTACTTATTTAGGGGATTATTTTCAGTTTCTAACCTCATTATCATAGATAACCTTTCTACATTAAATGCTATCTTCTTAAGTTTAATATGATTTGAGATGTTTCACTTCCTATTTCTTTTCATTATTGTTTATTGTTTTTACCCGTTCTTTTTCTTTGTGTATATTATATGTATTGTCTGTCAGCCAATGTAAAACCCTTTGTGCCATTTTTGGCAGCTTTGTTAAATAAATAAATTTTGTCGATGAAAATATGTGAGGAGGAGGCCTGAATTAAAATGCGTACACCTCTCAATAACATCTGTCACTCAAAGTGATGGCAGGTGTTATTAAAGGTAATCTACCATGTAATGGCAGGAAAATAGTCTCTGAAAATTGTAAAATTTGTAAAATTTCCTAAAATTTTTTAAAAAATTCCCTGATTGTAAAATTTCCTAAAATATAATATTAGGTTGACCGAGGAAATACCACTCAATAGATTTTAGTGCTTTTTTTTGTCTGGGAACTACTTCTCAAATCTGCACAGGATGTAGGTTTTTGAAACTTTTGCCCAGGTCACCCGGAAACGTTTTGCACGGAAGTGCCCCAAGCCAAAATCTCGCCATTCATTCCTTCCGTACCGCAAAATTTCAATGCCGCGGGGCGTTTCCAAGGAAAACACGGATGGAGTCGCGCCTTCCCAAAAAGAAGGCAACTCCTACCGAAGAACACGTTTTCACTCTCACATCCCTTTCGCCCTCCATCGCAGGTCCATGAGAGGAAGGCCGACGCCGACGCAATGCCCCTGGACCGCACCGACTCCCGGCGGGAGTCGAAGAACCGCTTCCACCCGGAGCCGGGGGACCTCATAGACCTCCGGACCCCACAGCCCAAGCGACCGGGTAGAAGGCGACCTGAGGACCACTTCCCGGAGGCGAGGACGCGGTGGTCAACGCGAGGGACCCGGGACAGCGGGGGCCCGTATGGGAGGCCCCTCCGCCGTGCTGGTCTCGCTGAATCGGAGGCACCTGCGGAGACGGGGGATGGACCAGCCGCCATGGGCGTGTGGGCGACGGAAAGCAGTGGTGGGGGCCCAGACGACGACCGGTCTTACGGTGGGGCCTTCGACTGGGACCCGAAGAGAGGACGGGAGGAATGCGAGGACGAGGAGGGTCGTGAGGGGGACTTCAGGAGGAGTGCTTCGGCCAGGGGCTGGCTGGAGGGTGCCGGGAGGGCCACTGCCCCTTGGAAGCCGGTGCCCGTTAGGAGATGGCCGCGGTTTTTCGGGCCGCGTGTCGGTGGTGCAGCGATTTCACCGAGGGGAGGGTGCGGTGCGGACGTTGTATTGGTGCCGGAGGTTCTGAGTGGCGACTGTGCTTTGGGTGTCGAGGGTTTGGTGGAGGATGTGAAAAACGGTGAAAGCGAAAGCCTGGCGGTGGAACTGGTGGATTTGCCCCCGGAAGAGGGCGTCGTAGATGTCGGCGAGGAGGGAGGAAGGGCGGAAGGTGAAGGCCCGCCCTGCGGGGAGGACATCCCGGAGATGGATTCGGAAAGGTGAGCAAAGGGCGGATGCCCCTATGAAGGCGTTTTTTTCCAGAGATTTGTTCCTTCCTGAGCCCAGCCGTTTTTTGCTATAAAACGTACAAATAATAGTAACTGTCTTCGTGTTACTCATCACCTTGGTATCGCGTTGTGGTGGTCGTCTTTAGAATCCTTCATGGATTCCACGTCACCATGGAATCGGGTTAAATCGGTGCTTGGTAAGCGACCGCTTAGACTCCTCCCCTCTGATTTAATATCAAACTGCGAATCAGATATTCCCACATGTAAGCCACGCTTAGTCTCACTTCTCCACCATACATCATACTTTGCTTAGAGCTTCATCTCTCTTCTCTGTCATCCTCTCCAAATTATTTTGAGAGTATGCTCATGCCCGTTACTTGTCAAAATCTGGATGCGAATGGTCCATAATCAGTGTTTAGCTGAAAATCGGTGAAACGAGAGTGGTCTGTGATTGACTGCGGAAATCAGTTTACGTCCGAGCCTTAGAGAAAGGTGATGACGAATTTACTCATACCATATGAGAATTGCTGAAGCGCAGTTGTTCCACGTCCGAAGAAAATTATAAAAATGGAAACTGTTATGAGCGAGCCTAAGTACTCTTCCGCATGTACCTCTCACAAATAGTAGTCAAAAAACCAAGATGAAGGACGAAAAATCTTGATGTATACAAGGTCTGTCCCAAAAGCAGTGATTTATTATCCCCCGGATAGATGGACGGACGGGTGGCAGTTTCTCTGGCTGGATTCGAGGGAGTCTCATTAAAGGCTGGAGGGCCTTGGCAGTTGGCTGCCAGCCTTTGCGGAGTACGAATCGTTTTTTTGCGAAACCTCTATAACGTGACCTCGTTACGCTCCGTCATGAAACGGTTATTGGTACATCCCTACTCCGTCAAATTTTTCATGAAACTGACCCAAACCGGGAGAGAGACTCATAACAAGCTTAGGGCAGCTTATGGTGATGACGCCATAAGTATATTGGGTGTTTATGAGTGGCACAAGTTGTTTCGGGAGAGTAGAGAAGATGTTGAAGTGCAAGAGTGGAGGCTCTGTTGGACAGGGACCGCAGAGTAAGGGTTTGCATGGTTTTTGATGAACTTGGTATCACTTTTAGGGATATACATCGACTTATGACCGAAAACATGGGGATGATAAAGGTTTGTGCAAAGCTGGTGCCTCGAGTGCTCTCGAACGAACAAAAGGAAACTCGCATGCGGTTCTTCCAAGAGCTTTTCGATTATGGTTCAGCCACCCTACAGCACTGACGTTGCTCTACCAGACTTCTTCCTCTTCCCCCACCTCAACTTTGTACTGCAAATACATCACCATGGCTCGGTGGAAGCATTACAACAGATCGTGATGAGCTTAGCAGCATTCCGGGTACCACCGTCCAGAAGGCGTACGAGGCGTGAAAAACCCGCTGGGAGCGGTGTGTGGACGCACAAGGGTGCTACTTCGAAGACTTTTCAGTAAATATATCAATTCTGGCAATATTTTTTTTAATCGACTCAGTCCTACTACTTTTGGAAAGGACCTTATAGACCTCGTTTCCATCTGCTTCTTCCTTGTAAGAACATTTTAATTAGCAAATTCGCAACTATTCACGCGTAAATAATTAGAGACCGATTTCCTAACACCTCTAGATGCACACTCATGTGTAAGCTTTTAGTACATAATGCAGTAAGGCGTATGGTAACATCTGAAGTAGTATCGGTATTTGAAAAAAAGGATGTTGGATTATTATAAGTGTATAGGGTCGTCCTCTCAGGATTAAACTGCGTGTTGTCTGAGCACTTAATAGTGTTTTTCATTGCAACTTCGTAGTAGTGGTATTTTTAGGGGAGGCAACCGACAGATAAGGTCATTTTTACCATTAGAGATGGATGGGAAAGGAGGAAGGGTGTAGAGAAATCCGCCGTCGACGTTAGCCTACTCTTAACGAAAGGCGCCAAGGGGTCGGCAGTTTAACGTCCCATTGGACGGACGGCGTACTCACTTAAAGTGCTCTCCACAAATTACCTAAAATAGGGATCTGGATACCACTGAAAAATATCTTTTGTCTCCAGGATACTAACCCGGGCCCTCTCGGTGGGAAGTCAATACGTTAGCCCATCTCGACCCCCAGCAACTTCATACCACTTCGGTTGATGGCCTATTGTATTGATAATGTAAGCTTCAGCAGTATTTGAAGCAACGACTAAAAACTGCTTAACATGATCTTCTATGCACAATCTATTTTATGACTATTTGATAGTACAATAGTTGATAAAAAATTATTTGCGTTTGGAAACGAGGCAATTATTGCAGTTCGTGTAGTTTTCAATACCAATTCCTCGGTTAACCGCTACACAGCCAACACGCAGGATGATTTACGTCCACGTATTCTAGATTCCTCAGCCAGATGTCCTTAATTGAGAAAGGCTCAATCATTATGGATTACAATTACGATTTATTCAGCTCCGACCTGTCCACCTTCAGTAAGTCCGCCTTTGAAAATTGTCTTTTCCATATCTGTGATCTACATGCTCTTCGTCCTCAATATCAACCCTAGCATTGAGCGACAGTGCATTTTGACTGCAGTCTATCGAAGGAAATAAGTTTTAATGCATTAAAATATAACAATTTCTTGGTATTCGCCCTTAGTACGAGCCCTCTTACAAAACATAGTGCTTTAAACTCCACTGTTCAGTTTATTCGTTTTTATCACTCAGATTATGAGGTAACAAATTAATGTATGTTCAATTATGTTAAGAGAAAATCCAGTTTCCTTGCGTCTTGCGGTTTTTTTTTGTTTACGCTAAAGTTTCGCTTTCATCGCTGACTGAAGCGATATGTACTCGTATTCTAGTCTATTCAACGGCGTACTTTAAAAAATAAATCACCATAATGACGTTCTTTGTTGTGTTTCAAAGTTTCTTCAGCATGCAAACTATTTTACCGTTACTGATTACATGCAACTACGAGGGTCATCCGGAAAGTAGTACCCGTTCGTGAAATAAAGACACAAAAGTAAATATTAACAAACATAAAAAATTTTATTTGAAAGAGGATACTTTAAACTACTTCTCAACATAATCTCCAAGCAAATTAAGGCATTTGTCATAACGTGTGACAAGTTTCTGTATTCCTGCTGCATAGTCCTTCGCCGCCAGCTCATTGAGATACAGGGTCACTCCTTCTTTAAGTTCTTCATCGCTGTCAAATCTTTTTCCTGCCAAAAAGTCTTTAAGCTTTGTAAAGAGATGAAAATCTGAAGGGGCCAATTCCGGGCTATACGGTGGATGGTCGAAAGTTTCCCATTTGAATTGCTGCAAAAGTTTTTGTGTTATCCCAGCTGCATGAGGCCTGGCATTGTCATGAACGAGAATGACACCAGTAGACAATAGACCTCGCCGCCGATTTTGTATTGCCCGCCGTAATTTCTTTAATGTTTCACAATACGCATTGGCATTAATAGTGTCTCCACGGGCCATAAAATCAATAAGCAATACACCTCGTCGATCCCAGAAAATGGTTGCCATGAGTTTCCTGGTGGACAGAACTGTCTTGAATTTTTTTGGTTTGTTTGGTGAATGAGCATGATGCCACTCCATTGACTGTCGTTTACTCTCAGGTGATGCATAACAAACCCATGTTTCGTCACCAGTAATTATGCGAGTCAAGAAAGAGTCTCCTTCATCAGAATAACGTCCCAAAAACGTCAGTGCTGCAGCCATACGCTTGGTTTTGTGCTCATCTGTAAGCATGCGAGGGACCCATCTTGCACAAATTTTTGCATAATGCAGATGGTGTTTAACAATTTCATGAACAATTGTTCGAGAAACATTGGGAAAATGCTCACAGATGTCATCAATTGTGACGCGCCGATCGTTCCTCACGAATTCGTCAACTGAGCTCACCAGTTGGTCTGTAATGACAGACGGTCTCCCCGAACGCTCATCGTCGTGTGTGTTCCCCCTCCCCATGTTGAAGTTGCGACACCACCGCCGAACAGACGACTCGTCCATTACATTGTCTCCATACACCTCCTTTAATTGGCGATGAATATCACATGGGCGAACGTTTCTTGCATTGAGGAATTTAATCACTGCCCTCACTTCACAACTGGCGGCGTTCTCAATTTTTTTAAACATTGTAAACAATCACAGAAACAACACAGGCAATGCTAGCGTCACGCAACTTGGCTCAGAGAAGGCAGACAAGCCACTGAAGCTATCTGACCTCGTCCAGCGGCTACTCGCGTCGTCAGCACTTCATGCGGCACGAACGGGTACTACTTTCCGGATGACCCTCGTACTAATGCTTGCTCGTGTGCTCAATTAAGCATACAATTAAGTATACAAACTATTTTACCGTTATTGATTATTTGAAACTACGATTTCACAGGCTCATTTACTCATAATTACGTGCAACTACGAATGCTTGCTCGCATGTGAAATTAAATGAGCTTGTCAAGAATTTTGGTTAGTTGAATGCACTCGGACCTCATGTCTCTAGTTGTGCTGGAATTAAGAAACCGTAGGTTGCTACATGTAGAAGCCAAAAGAGTTGAGAATTATGTGGTTCCTACCAACATGAACTATACAGTATACACATTTAGTTAAACGGGTTCGGTGACTAAACCTTTTACAGATTATGACAAAATGTGTCACGCTATTAAAGGAAGATGGTCTCCATTGAGAAAATTCGTACAGCACGAAGCGGGAAAGGTCAATCAAGAACTAATTTCGACGACTTAATTCCATCTTTTCTCTAGAAGACGCTAAAAGTAGAAAGGGTGACTAAAATAATGTTATGTAATGAAAACAGTTTCGTAACGTAACTCCTGAAGCGGTTCAAGAATTACGGCGTGTCGTGGGAGAGAGCAGATGGTCGGAATTGTTTCGCCGCGTGCCTCCCCCTTTCCGAGCGTGCGCGAGTGAAAACTTCCGAATTGTGTGCCCGCGATTTGGACGTCGCAAGCAAGCTGAACATCCGTATCCTTAGGCGTGGCAAGGTGTTTCCGAAAAACACCTTCGGGACAGGTTTGCGCAAATGACAGGTGAGGAATTGAAAGCGCCCGTTTGTCGCGGTTGGCCCTTGTAGCCGTCTTGGAAAACGAAAATGAGTACTGAATGGAGAGGAACTCGCTTTCCTCTCGCCCCCCTCTCCCATCAAAAATACACACATCCTCGCCAAAGTGGAAGTCGAAGGTGCGTGGTTGTGGAAGCGGTCGTGTAAGGTTTGCTGTCCAAAGCTTCGTAATCGTCCCCCCCCCCCACACAATGACGATTGCAAGCAAGGGAAAACGCATGGCTCTCTTAGAAAAACAAGCAGTTGGAATAGGTCGATTGTTTCCGAATAATCCAAGGAAAGAGACAGTTTCCGTCGAAGAAGTAAGCAACATATTTCTCAATCCTTCGAAGAAATTGGCCAATGACGCATTGACACACCCTTCGGTTGCCCTGATGAAACATTTAGGATAGTCTGACTTGATGTGTTTTAGATTCAATTACAGGAAGCGCAATAACTAACAGAATAAATAACTATGAACACTTCTTCAGATTTTCATCTCACCACTGATGAATTGTTAATTAAAAATTACGATCAAATATTCTGAATCGAAATTCTCCCCATCGATATTATTTCGCTGACATTATTTTCAAATAAAAATCACGAAATTCGTCAATTTAGTTCCCCGACTTGGTAAGTTGACCGACGGCAAAGGTCACCGTTTCGAGGGTTCCCGTCAACGTTTCCCGTGGAATTAGTTGTTGTACAATCCTTGTGGATCAATCCGTGACCCGCGATGGAGGGCCAAATGGAACTTCTTGGGATCCCAAGAACATTAATTCTCTCCGGTTAAACGTGAAAAAATCCTTTTGATTTACTGATTCACGGTTCCACGCTCATACTTGCTATCATGTGTTCGAAACGTAGGAATAAACAAGAGGTAGTGGATAAATTAATATTTGATGATAAAGTTGTCCCAATTGATAAATTCGCCACATCCAGTTCAAAGGCATTCATTTTGCTTGAAAAACGTGAAAGATCGCTGTCCAAGCAAGAAATAAAGTCTTATGTGCTAAATTTCGTAATCATGACGAGTAACAGTGAAGTAATCCATGGTAGAATAAAATCATTTCTGAAAATGTATATATAATCTACATCTAATATATAATCTAAATCAAATATAAAGTCTACAGTAGCAATTCTAAAATATTTTGCAATTTTTTTATTAATGAAGGTCAAATTTAATCTTGTGAGGAGTAGTATGTAAGACAAATGGAGAACATAGATTAGCCGAAGAGTGAAAGAAATATTAATATCTCTAATTTACTCCATTTAATTAAGAAATACTAATCTATTCGTCCTAATTGCGCGTAAAAGTACGGAATTACATAAATTAAAAAATGTAAAATCATATTCACTCAATATTCGTTGAGTTCTTCACTTCACTTCACTCACTCGTTCGTTCACTTCAATATCATACGTTCTATTTCCAATTCTTGTTTTTGTAATGATCTGTATTTTATGATTTTTTTCTTCAATTACGTTTCAAATCAATGGTTAAAATATTTCCATTGCGCTTTATATTCCTATAAATACTGAATAGAATATTTTCTCAAGTATTCCTGCGAATGGAAATCATGGGCTTCCATTTTCATGATTCTTCATGTTTCACAAATCCATGTTTTGGGACACTGGTACTTTGGGGAGGCGAAAAAAATGGAATTTAATGAAACATATATGGTACTTTTTCAAAATTTTTCTATAAAAGTATTAACAGACCGTGGTTAGACTTTTTTAACACAGTACGAGCTCGTATTTTATTTACAAAGGTAAACTTACTAAACTACAAAGGTAAACTTACTGAGCAGGTGTAAGGCATGTTTTGGACATTGCCTCTTTTATTTTTTGCTTATAAATTACGTAATATCTCACACAATATTTGTTTATGAATTATTTTTAGGGAGTGAGACTTTCCAAGTACAATTTCTTTCCTCGGTTCAGCGATGGAATCTTTCGAACTTTACGTCAATAATATTCGCAATATCAAAAAATTTAGGAATTTCATTGAAGATTCGTTCATTATACATAAACCTTCGATCTAAAATATTAACCGTAGTACAAATTTACTTAAATCAGTTCAAATTAACTTGAAATTGATGGACGTTTCTGTGAGTATGTAATATATAATCGCAAGCTATGGATTAATTTCAAAATTTTACGATCTGAATCTACAGGTTCCCTAATAACCTTTTAAAAAATCACCTCGTTCGTACGTAAGTGCTTGTAGAGTCACATAAAGTTCAATTTCATTGAATTTTGAATACTATCTGATATAAAATTTGCAATACGTGCGTAATATCTTAATAATAATGTTGAATTTAGGTTTGTTATCACTCCATTGCTACCTAGTCCCCTCTTTGAGGTATTATCATAAAGCCGCTGTTCTCACTACTCAATTGTTATTCCTATTATATAAATGTTTAAACTATAAAAATGCAATTTATTTATTCACAAATACATCCATTTTTACTAGTTGGTAGCGGATATTGAATAACTTTTAAACAATAATGACTGTCAGATTATCATCACAATTTCGTTTTAAAATATGCTCCCCACGACTCTCCTTACATCTCACAATGCATTTCGTGTCATTTTATTTGCTTATCGGAATCCAATGTATCAATTTTCAATGGGTAAAAATCATTCGCCTTCATCGGGATTCCGGAATGGTTTTTACACTTTGAAAATTGTTGCATTGATATGCGCATTAGCGGATGATTCCTATACAAGTTACTGTTGCGATATATCCTGCAGTTTCTTTGAATTTCTTGAACTCCCTTTATTGACTTTAATGTAGTTGTCTTGACGTAAACAGTGTCGACTGCCTACTGTTGCTTGATTCTGAACTATGTAACCTTGACAGATACCGTCATTATGTCATGACACTCGTTCATCCCTCTTTCGTTCCCCTTCATCTCCATCTCTCCCATTCCTAAACCACCACAACACCACCTTGTTGGTGGACACCCAGGGTTTTCCACTCCATTATTCATTTGTAAGAAATTTGTTTCGGCCAATTGTAAGAGTCGAACGTTCCAAGGCAGTAAAAATGAGTCGGTAATTGCTAAGCGTGTCACACCTCAACACCCTTGACCGCACCCTGCTCTCCACGCATTCATATAAATACTTATCACTTTAGAGACCCTGGGAGAATGTAAATGTAAAAATTTAATGGCCCTGGTAAAATGTGCGGTGGCTTCTTAAGTAGTTGACAGATTTTCTGTGTACCTACAGGGTGTGTTTCAAAAGTAATGCAATTAAATTTTCCGCGCCACTCCTACTGGTTGGAGTGGGATCGAACCACTTGGAATAGGTGAGGGGGGACGCTAAGATTTTCCGCGAAACCAATCTCAGTGCTCTCCAAGCTGTGGAAGCGACAGGACGTCAGTTATTTTAAACCTCTACGCGAGTCCAACATGGGTAAATACACATTATTTCAGGAGGGTTTCGAAACCACGACCTTCGATTTATCCGACGAGAGCTTTAGAAATCGGACTAATCGGATCAACGAACGTCACAGGGAAAATGTTTAGTAACTAAAATTTATCATGCTCACTGCAGTGAAGTGGTAATATGTGGTGTTACATGCCGACTGAAGGACTTACTAAATGAGTAAATACATCATTTCACTACAGTGATAATGTGTTTTCCCAACTCAACATTATGCTCAACGGAAGGGTAATTGGCCATTGCTTTTGAGATTTACTACCTAGTCAGTAAATTGTATGCTAATATTATCATCGTTAATTTTTTTAATTAATCCAATACCAATTAAAAATTAAGATTTTATTTATCTGTTAGTATACTGTTTAAGATAGTTTTTTATGGATACAGGGTAAGCACCCCTGTATTTCTTAGTCTCACCTAACAAGATAAATCCGAACATCCTACCCTACAATTAACTGTTCTTAGATACCGGATATACCGCATTTTTCATGTATTATACCTTCCTTCAAACAAGAGAGTATGTTCTCGTAATAGTGCTATATTTTCATAGGCTTATTTTTAATCCAGAAGCAATAATTTTGCATAAAATGTGATTTAGAGACCCTGCACAAGAAAGCTAGTTCCTTAGTTTGTATGGTTTAAGTATCCCAGGAAGATTCAGAGTCCATAAAGGTACACAGCCTAGGCTTAGCTATTACTCTTGAGAGTCATCACTCGATTTTTCCTTGTGGTCTACAGCCGTTCGATCCATTGACTTAATATAAAGTATGTCTTTTTATTTTCCGATTTTAAAATGAGCTTACCATTGACTGAAATTATATTGTGAATATATTAATTGACCACACAATGGGTAGTCAGGCAACCTCTTAATGAACTTCCAATCAAAAGTAATCGATATGCTCGTACGTTTTAAAGCCTTTCCTCATGATGCATGAAACCGCGCACAATAATGTGCATAAGTACCTCTTCGCCTAACAAATATTGGTTGTAGTATTGTTTAGCAATACAATGATGAACGAAAAAAATAATAATAATAGCATGTTAATAATTACCCATGCGGTTTCATACGCAAGCATTAATGTTTTCAACTCGAAGATTTGTTTTTTAGGCTGGAGTAGTGCTGACCCTCAAACTAAGCCCTGAGGCTTTTAAAATTCGCACACTAGGGTAGAGATGCAGTTCCTTTCTCCGCGCCGACTGCGGTTTCCCAGAAAGTTCTGGCACCTGGAAAAATCTAACAGCTTGGGTGAAGTTGAGAGAGTCCTGAGGCTTCACCCTGATTTGAACCTGGGCCCTCTAATCTGTAGCCAAATACTCTAGCCATTATGCCAGCCTAGCGAGCTATAATTTTACACTATGGCTATTTTAACGTGTATTATAACTCACGGTAATGTGTTTGAGGTGAATAAATTACCATTATGTGACATTTTCAAAAATCACGTTGCTCTAAAGTGAAAAACACTTGGGGAAAGTGAGATGATCTTTGATTTTGAAGGGCTCTGTCTTCAAAATGAAGGATGTGTTCGCTTGAGGAAATGATAAACATTTTTCCCATTTACATAAAAATGCGGATGAAAGTATTCTCTTTTCAGTAAGATTACTTCCGTCATCTTTGCACGGGGTGCCGCCGTTCCCAATGCATAGGAGAGCGCGTGCAGCGAATGCCTTTCCATGCAACCGTTGAACTCACCCACGCGTAGCCAATACATCGCCGTTGTGTCATTTCCTCGCCTCACAAGCGAACGGTTAAGAAAGTGTCGGCGCTGCGAAACAAGAACCGTCTTTGAACTGGTCATTATCGATTGAAGAGACGGTAAAATTACTCTAAAACTCTTCCGAAATGGGCAATGCTCATACCTTCAGTGCCAAGTGTTGAATTATATATACGCTACATACTATCAAATCTGGAAAGTCGTTTAAAACTTTAATGTTACCTCTAGAGTTTTTCATCATATTTGCTTTTTTCGTTATTCATATCAGTTAGTTTAGTTTTTATTTCAGTTTTTCCCCTGTTTATAAATCTTGAATCGTCAGTAATACGCATATGAGAGAAGCCAGTTTCATGCCATAACCAGCAATGCAGAATCTTAGGAATGTATCAGCATTCTTTTTCTTACAAATTCTTTTATCATTCGATTATATTTTTATTTAAAAAGTATGTTCAGATTCTTGTAAGACATTCTCTTCCTTTCCTTGAAGCTGATAGAAATCGAAGACTCAACAACGCTGGCGTAAACGTTAGCGTGATGATGATCATGTTTCGAAAAGAATTTTTTAAAGCTTCTTTATTGGTTGACTTGATAAATTATGTCAATAACTTATTGAGTTACGAAGGTGTCAATGAACTAGGTCTATGTGCTGAATCCTCTCAAGGTCCTACAAAATAAGTACTTCGTGAAATCACACTCGGATAGATACTTTGCAACCAGGATCTTTCATGGTGAAAGTTGCTAATATGTATGCTTATCGAGCAAATTTATCATACAATTGTATTTTATTGTACACATCTTCTCGGAGGAATAATACGTCAGGTACTCCAGAATATTCACTTAGCCTTTAGAAATAGCTATGATGCATACGTCCTTATTAAAAGAAACTTATTTTAAAGAGAAGGTCAGTTGTGACAATTCTTGTAGATGTACAACCGTATGAATCAGTTAGTTTTCCTGTAGAGGGTTGGTTATGGTTGTAATTGTTGCACTACTTTATTTGCTTAATTTTATTTAATTTTCACGCTTCCGAGCACCGAAGAAGTAGGCACAAGTAACCTATGATTTGGCGCTCCCATGAAAACCACATCCCATTAAGTAAACCACCCTTCCTCTCGTCTCCAGTTCCCTTCGGCCATAAATTGGCTCGCTCTGCCATGGTACAACCCCTAAGAGACATACCGGACCGAAAGCGTCTGCAGTCTCTTCGTCTTCGACCCACTTCTTCCCTTCTACTCAGATGCGTCCTCCTCCGCGTCCCTTCCCCTCGTCCTCGGAGCAGGCAAAGCGCTGAGCCGGTTGGCGGCTGTTCGTGCCTTTTCGATTCGCCTGAGGCAGTTGGGGAGTTAAAAGACTCGAACGGCACACACACCGGATTTACGGGTCGACGAAACGGATTTCATCTCAGGAATATTTTTTTTTTGCGAGGGTGTTTCAGATTACACCCACCTAAAGAGCATACTTTTGTAAGCGCTATGTCCCGCTCCAAAGTGTCTAAGCTTCCTGAATGATATGAAAATTTACACTGAGTATTGCCAACTCCGATCGCAGACTAACTCACTTACAGGGTTGTTTTACGTAATTGCTAAAACTATGATGTTTGAGGAAATGATCTTCATGTAAAAGGTGTGTAAATCCATGAGTCAGTTGCCTATAAGCTGTCTGGCATTGCATGCCTTTTGTGCAGTAATACCGTTCATCTGACCTCCTGGTTATGTTCAGAGTATTCTCATTGTATCTTTTTACCGTATTCACCCTCCTGAGATACAGTTGTTACATCAAGAAGGTCTTTTAAGTTTTATAGTCATTGCCCCATGCATTCATCGCTTCTTTTCCCGGAAAATATCCCGCGGTAAATGTACCACACTCGGGCTGTTGTAGTCCAGATCCTAACAGTAAGAGCAGTACCCTAATATTGCCTGCCCATACCGCAAGAATCCGCTCACAATGTACTCTGAATCCACAATAAACAAATCGTGTCAATGACGAGTATTTAATTTTAAATTAATTTGCAGAATTAGTTATAAGCAGCTAATTATAAAATAAGTAGTTTGCGTTGCTTTCGGTACTAGTTTATATAAGAATTCAGGCCTACATAACTTGCTAACAAGTAATTAGTGGGTTATATCGATGATACTTTTATAATCTATTCAAAAGTTCCGAATTCAAAATTCATGTCAAATTTCCAAGTGAGCTCCCCGTAAGATTAGAATGCGTTATCATCAAAGGTAACCTTAGATACAATGTATTTATCATATGTAATTGCTCTAGGTATAAATAAAAAATGCTTAAAGATCAAGCTATCTCTAAATCGATAATCAGAACTGCTTCTGCCCAGTGATCGTCAGCAGTTAACATTCCCGAAAATGAAAATCTATAGTTCCCTACATCGTTCTTTAATGAGGTATATTCAGTTTTATAATTTTTCCAATATTATCTTCTCCTTAAAGTCCTATTATCTTCTCCTTATCCTTCTCCTTAGGAGTTTATGGAATATTTTGACATGTTGATCAGCTTTCCATATTAATCGCCGTATGCCATGAAGGTAAAAAAAAAATCTTATCTATTTAGGTAAGCTCTGTGAGAATCAACACTAAAGATTAGAAAAATTGTCACTGCGCCTATTGGCTATTAAAGCATATTTTGTGGCAATCAAATGGTGGCTCCCATGTTCTCGACTGAAAACCTCGTTCGATGAATGGCGCCGTACTAGTAGTACACTGTTATTTTCAAATTACAGGGTAAAGTTGAGGATGCAAATTTTCAAATAATATGGCTCTCGTTGCAAATTCTTTGTCCCGTGCTCTATTAATTGCGCCAAAGATAATGGAAGACAGAATAATAGGCGGATGCGAAAGTCTATCTTCCCAAACGTCCAGGAAGTTCTCCGCTTTCATCTTCAAGACCTATCCGGTGGACATAATGAATATCATCCCGCTATGAATCCTGTTCTCTGAATTTTTCCCATTGCATATCCTGCTCATAAATATCTAGGAGAAACTTAATTTTATGGGAACACGTCTCTGTATCCTCGCACATATAATGAGCCATTTCTATCTTCATATGTTCTATTAATGAATTTGAGGAACACCATGATACCATTCTTACTTCCCCTCTAATTTGTTTCCTTACTTTTCGTTATGCACTCAGCTAGACCTTCTAGGTAGTTCTTCCAAGAGACGTTAGTTAATTTATTGATGGAATATAAAATAGTGCTAAGCAAATAATCAGTTTTATTTCTCACTTATACATCGAATTTGAAAAATTAAACTCATTTTGCGTGTATTTAGTGTAAAAAGTGGCTGAGTGTTGAAATACAGTATGTGTTTTCAGAGAGGTACAATGAAGTTCCGTAGCAAGCTGTGTTATAGCCTGGTTTTTGCTTTCTTCCCCAAAAATGTTCTCTTTTCACATTTATTTTACAGAATTATTGTTCGATAGCCAAAATGTATGGATTTAGACTTTCTGGAAAGCGGTAGATGTCACGGAAAAGGAGTTTCCTCCTACCGTGGATGTGTGAATTTCACAAAATAAGTAGTCACAGTACTAGATGAATTTTGCACCGTCGCTTATCAATTTCGATGATGTTTAAAAATTCAACACGAATGGCAAAGCGGGATGTTTTCTTCTCTTTTTCTTCTGTATTATGCCCATCACCTCTCCCTTCGTCGGTTTGTTTTCGGCTCGCTTCTTAGCTATCATTCTTTCTCTTTCTTGGTTATCCTCTACTTACTTTAACGTTAAGATATTTATCTCTGTTTCTACCTGCAATTCTGGTGGTTGGATTGAATAGCTTAGCTATATTGCTGCTTGTCCCAAACACGGAGGAAGAGGGTTGTTGGGGAGCCAGGTTTAGCGGCCTACCCTCCGTAAACAAGCGACTATATCAAAGTAACGGCAAAAGCCTCAAATGGCAAATACAAAGTTTCGAACCTTAATCTATAACCCCTGTTAATGATGTCCTATTAGCCGTTCAAAAGTCTATATTTGAACTCAGAGTGATGCTTTTAGCAGTTTTTTCGCCAGATCCATAGTTTTTGCGAAATTTTGCGAGCCATAATTTCGCCATAGTTTCGCCAAGGAAAGGTTTCCAGCTTGAAAATCTCGAATTTTTTATCTAAATGATCCCAATGCACAAAGGGAAAACATTTGAAATCGTTTCATTGTCGTAATTTATCTCGGTCGAGTTGGTAAATAAAGAAAACCGTTGAAGAGTAATTTTCTATTTCGAGTGGCCATGAACTAATTCGTATTATATGCATCATATTTCATGTTTACATTACTTTTAGAAAATTCAAAAAATAGCACAATATGTGAAATTGGATTTTTTGGCTATGAATTTTATTCCCGCAAAACTTTTGCTTTTGGAAATATATGTACACTCAATAAAATATAACTTCAGTTATTACTTTTATAATATAGAATCGAAATGCGTAAATATGGCCAATTACTTTTCAATTATGAATGCTATTTAAAGTCTAAATTCACGTAAAAATATTTTTAAAATTTAATTATAGACGTTATGTCCTGATGTAGAACTTTTATCACGTTGGGAGTATGGAAATTTTGAGCAAGAACAAATATTTGGGAACCACTGGATAAGAGGACTAAATTCACAAGTCTCTCACGCTGATAGTTTATTATATGATCTTCTATTTGTCTCTTACCAGATAAATACAGATAGCTCCTCCATCTTTTTCAGGGTCTCCATCATATTATTATCAGTCAAAATTTTAGTTACCATCTTTTACTCCCTGTTAGTTTCAATTTATCGCGCCGTTTCCCTCTCGTCCTCAATTCTTTAATGCGAGCTAAGGTTCAAGGTTTATGCATTCCTTTTCATTGTAAAATTATATGATCTTTTTTGTGTGTTAATGATATATGAAGACGACGTACGCTAATTTCAGGTTCTTTTTATATGAATGCGCTTAGAATGCTCGGTAGTTTATTTAAATTTTAGTTTCCCGTAAGCACATCCCTTCCACCCGTCAAAAAAAACTCTTTAAGTCTATTGTATTTCCCTTGGGACTACTAAATCTGGCAGCTGCTAGATATCTGCCCTAAATATGCGGGACGTAACTGTTTGCATTTCCCTTACTCTTTACCGTTATCTTCTTCGCTCTCTCACAACCTCGACAACTTTCCTGCACTCAACTTAAATTGTTTTTGTTCCACCTATTTCCAATTTGCTTGGTATCTGCCCTCTTTTAACTCATTGGTCTTGAAACATTCCTCTCTCTCCCCTTTCCTCTGCTATTCTCTAATGACTCACTCACCTAGTTTTTTTCCTACGATAGACAGTTGGTTTTCTATTTTTACATCAACGGAACACTTCCTCGTTCCAGCATAACACTCACGGGATTGTTTTCTCTTTTTCTCGCATAACTGACGTAATATTTGCGTTCCTCACCCATAATCTAGATTTGTAGCAACGGATATCACTTTTACTTTCATTTTTATTGATTCTTGAAAGATTAAATATCTTACACATACACAGTCGGCATATATTTTCCGCGCATTACTTCGTTGACGACTGCAGTCTGGAATCTATTGCCAATAAGATTTATTTTTCTAAATTAATTTTGTTGGTCTGTGTAAAATGTATAAAATTTATCCTTCGGGTACGGTCACCATCTTGATTTTACATTTTCTTTGCAATCAAATATCATGATTTTGGATTGGGAGATCAATTTGAATCCATTTAACTTGGAAGTAAGAGTTTGAGTTTTGAGGAAGAATCACAATATACGACTTAGTCTGATCTAGTAACGTGTTGCACCGAGTATACTTTCGAAAGAATCATTCGCTGTCTGCATTTAATTTATAAAATGAAACCGGAAACGATGCAAAACCGAAAATAAAGAGTCCTTATGCAAAATTGTGTCTAGTACAGAAGCAGACAGGAGGGGGCTTAAAATATTTTGCAGAGTATGAGCCCCCACCCACAATCCATTCCTTATTCGGTGAACTGATATATTATGCTTGATATATAGTTATGAGTGAAA
The DNA here is from genome assembly GCA_037158775.1 of Hetaerina titia. Classification (NCBI taxonomy): domain Eukaryota; kingdom Metazoa; phylum Arthropoda; class Insecta; order Odonata; family Calopterygidae; genus Hetaerina; species Hetaerina titia. The sequence continues at coordinate 103,972,487 of CM073768.1, forward strand.
GTAAGATAGTTTTAGGATGCCTTATTTAAATTCCTGAGGTGTAGGCATTAATATCCGTGTTGAATAATATTGAAAAATCCAGACTTCTCTGAGTTGAGACCCTTGTAAATTGAATGCAACTAAGAGGAATGTGATTTTTCATTGGGGTCTTACTGAAGCAAAGAAATGAAAAGCGAAACTTTACGCAAAGTGGAATTTTCTGTACGCACGATTTGAAATTTCCACCTTTCTGGAATGTTTGGTTCAAATTTTCCAGTGATCCGAGCTATTTTTTAGGCTTTCTATATAAATGCTCCATGCAAACGTCTTTTTCATGGAAATTTTGAGATGAAAATCTCAGAGGGTCCGCTTTTCCTGAGCAGTAGTTATTTCAATGGCTTGTACTATTTTTTCCTAACAGCATCCAGTCCATCCATTGAGGAATAAGAAGGATATTTGAGTGAGAACGAACTCCTTTCCGTCGAAATGTTGGTCTGTGTTTCGTCGGTTCAATTACGTCGCTCCCACGAAACCCACGCCTTTGATTATATCCCAATCTGCAATGGAAACGCTCTGCCTTAACGATTGTAGGCACATAGATAGTATTATCTGATAGCAGAACATGGACTGTTCTCTTTAAACTTAAAAAAATTTACTGTTCCTTTAGGAAATATAAAAAAAGCAATCAAGAGTGGTGTTTCGTTCGTCTTCTTTCCCACCTCCATTTTTTCCCATGGCACGAAACACGATCTATCTTCCCTACCCTCGGGCTTCGGATGGGACTCCGACCTTAGGAGCAACCCAATGCCAGACGGACGGAAGATTGAACCGTGCGATTCCAAGGTAGCATATCGTTGGGATCCGAGTACCGTTCTCCCGTGTGCTGCTGCTCTCCACTCCTGCCTTCCTCTCCTATCCCTTCCCAGACTTCATCGACCCCGTGCTGCGGCTAGCGACCAAGGCTGTCAAGATGACGAGATCTGCGTCACTGCCAGTTGGTCATCAGAGGAACCAACCCAGCACCCCCCGTTCACTTCCCATGGTGCGGGTTAGAATCATTAGGCCCTACTTTCGGTCATAAGAATGAATTAACGAACTATTTTATGCGCTAGGATAACCCATTTGACCAAAGAAACAAAAAGGTATATTCTGCTCAGAATACTGTATTCAAAAAGGTACTTAACTTTGAAGTTCGTAGGGAACCATTAATTTGGTAACAACAACTCAACCAAAAGAAAGATAAATAGGTAAATTGAACCCTAATTCAATAAATTAAACAATTGTAACAACATGACAAAAAGTACGATTAAACGACAAATAGGGTTAAATGTACCACTATTTCATAGTATACATAATGTTATACACATAAATAGAGCACAAAATATCATCAATTGAATGAAAAGTTTTAAGTTGTAAGCAATAATGTACCCCTGAAAGACTGGAGATACGAGAAATACTTAACATAAAAGGGTAGGGGGTTCCAAAATTTGATGGCAGTAATAAGGCAAGAATTAAGATAAATATAGCTACAAGCTTGGAGACTATATTAATTAATGATGGAAAATTACGGTGCACAGTGAAAATAACACAGGTTCAAATATTGGGGTCTGGGATGAATCGTGTTGCATTACTCACGTCCGCCGTATTGCCCGGACCCAATTCACTGACATTGCCGACGATGGTGTACACCAACTAAGTCCTGTTATTATTGCCACTAATTAATCTCTTGTTGGAAAATAGTGGATTTCACCTGTGTCCGGTCTCAGATTACGTTGGTAAGATCCAAAAAATAAGCCTTATGCTTCCTCCATTTCTAAATGGCCTCCTTTCCTGTTCACTTGCCTCACTTTTATTTGCTTCATCCGAAAGTCTACCGATGATCACGTGTTCACAGTGTAAAATATTTTTGATATGTTAATTTTTTTACTACTTACATAGTAAAAGCATTAATTATAATACGTATATTGGTGAGTTGACTTACGATGCTCAGTCCGTTCTCTTCTCAGTTACTTCCCCGTCTCATTGTCATAATACCTTCTTATAAAATTTCCCTTTGTCAGGCGATGCGATAGTTTCCGACCTCCAGACCTATTTCACCGGCTTTAGGATAAAATGAATGCAGTACTTCCTTCTTCAGCTACTCTCAACACGCAACGCGTTGCTCTTCTCTTCATGTATTTCATAAGTATCCGACTTCTCACCTAACATCCACCTCTGTCATGACTTCTTGTTGCCCAGTTCTTTTCCTCTGTTACTCCTCCCTTGCGCCGTCCGCTCTTAGAATTGGTATAAACTCATATTTCCTTGGTAAAGCAATACCATTTAATCATGAAATGATCATAAGATGCAAATTATCACGGAACATTAAAGCATACATATCCTATTCTGGTTTCGGATCCGCGAATTTCGGCGCATAAAACGGTTAGTCAGCTCACAGTTATTTTCTGGTTTTTCATCATTGAACGGTATCATCTCTAGACTTCCCTTTCCTCTCATAGTCCTGCCGTGGCGTTATGCAGTCATGGATTAGTGGCCGGCCCTAGTGCACGCGCACTTGGAGAAAGGGGTCGGCTGGGTGTCCAGGTCCCTCCCCTCCCGACGTGGCACGCGATCCCTTCGAGGGCGGTGTTTAAGAGGCGAGAGGGTTGGCGTGGGCGGCCGGGAAGGTGCGGGGGGTGACGGGGTGAGGAGGGAGAGGCCCGGGCGAGAATCAGGCAGACGGCCCGCCTAGCGTTTGGTCAAGGGGAGGAGGCAGGAAGTGAAACGAGGGACGTGGGAATTAAATCAAGAGGGGCGGTCGACACGCACGGAAGAGACGCCATAATCCGCCCATGAGGGTGCTGAGTGGTCCGAACACCTTTACAAACGTTCTACCGGGCGCTCTCTGAAATCATCGGGGAGGAGTCATGGTCTGCAACCAGATTATACTGAAAGTTATATCGCGGCTGCGCTGTGGAAAAGAATGTGCAGTTGAACTTACGCAGCCTTATGTATCAGATAGACGTGCTTAAAATGGCCACATGCTCAAGTTCAATGACTTTCCTCATGTTCAATGAAATTTACTGTTAGAATTACCTACAAGTTAGATGCAGCTGAGTACTAAAAACAAGTAAATATTTGGACCGCCACTCGCGGAGTCGTCCTCAAATTATTTTTAAACATTGTCAGTTATAGTTAGTTCATGAAAATATACTTTGGTTTAGGTATTTTTTCCATTTTATTTTACCTTATTTTCTATTGACGCGTGAAAATCAAATCTGATATATTTAACACACTCGACATTTAATTAATTTTCACCACATTTCTATTTTGAAGCTTTGTGTCTTCCAGAATTTCTTCCGCATCGGTCAATCTTTCTGGAATATTTTCACCAGCGTTGCAGTCAGCATCTTCAGGTCAAAAAGTGATCTGAATTTCTGGTCTGAAGACGACGACTGCAACGCCTACGAATCCCGGAAGACAGAAGAGACCTTGGAATACATCTCACCGCGCAAACCCTCACAAGGAACACTTCTTTCGTGCTAACTAGTAATATAATTTTTCTTTACAACATAATTAGTCTTCTCTCCTCCCACTTACCTCACGTGACAATGTTGAAGTCTCTTGCCATGCATTTGATTCTCCCTGTTCGTTTTGATTTACAGTAGTTTATATTGGATTTACATTCCTTTACCATTTAATAGATTGTAAGAATTTCTTTGTCTTCCAATTCTACTGCATTGTTTGGTTTTATCAGGCACGAATACAAATGATTCTGTAAAATTTCTCTTCAAGGAAAAGTGAAAATTGTGTTTTGTCTAATTTATTCATGACGTAAGACAAATTTCACAATCAAACGTTCGCCGTCAATTTACCTGTCCTAATTAAATATTAGTGCAGGAAAATTAATGATGTCCACTTAATTGTTAAATATCTTATGTTAAGAATAAATTAGGTTTTTTCCTGCACTAATCAAATGTAGGGACGAGATAGTCTAGTAGGTAGAGGGTTGGCTGTAGGGCCTGAGGGCCCGGGTTTGATTTTCGGAGACGCCTCTGGACACCCTAAGCTTCACCCAAATTACGTGAAATATCGGGTACCAGATCTTCATGAGAAACTATGGGTAACACAAGGAAATTAACCTCCCCCTTACTCTGTTGCTTGAATTTCGCTCTCCCTTGGGCTTATTACTAGGTGAGCCCTACCCTTACCTATCAAACCAAAATGTAGTTTGGGTGGTGATTAATTAAATGGTCTATTTTTTCTTTCCTATTTGCTATTAGTTGTAAATATTTATTTTTAATGATGTTTATACTCTCTGTCATCGTAGAAGGTATCAATACATTTATCTAGTTCGGTATCCATATTCATTGAACAAAGAAAATAGCGCTGCGTTTCATTTAATTAATAATCACCCTTGCAATTGAAATTCGCACAGTATATTTCTCATTTAGACACAAAAAAATCGACTTAAATAAATATGAAAGGTATTTCTTTGAAATTATATTTATCTGCAGTTTTCTAATTGATAAAAAAATTAATATATTTACTTTACCTGTCTTATGAATAAATTGCTGTTAATAAAAGGTTTTTCGTCCGACATCGGGCTGGAATTTTGGAATTGTTAGATTCTCTTTACCAATTTTGAATACAATCAGTTAAATCTCAGGTTATCGTCAGGGCTATTGGCCATGATCATATATTTGGCCTTTAGGACGAAGATATATATTTAATACCTGCACTCCAATGTTCAATCAAGCCAGGCGGTTTTATTTCTATTTCCTCGTGTGTGTCGGTATTATTACTGCGGTGTCGTCTGCACAGGCGATCATCTCGCAGATTTCCGGTAATTCCAACTTCAAAAATGAGTTCATATTCCACATTCCAATTTAAGAGACTCCAGATTGGACCTTGAAAAAGAACCTTGTGAAATTGGCTGTACTGCGTCGACATTGTGCTGTGTTTGAGATCTTAACGTATCGAGTTTGTCGTAAAGGTTGCCGAGAATAATTTTGAAACTTTCTCTCAGAATTTTTTTCACTGAAGTGCCCTCGGAAAACTCCGATATATTTCAGTTCCAAGATGACGGGCCAGCCACCACACTGGATTGAATGCGAATCGATAAAGACGAAAAAATTACATTTTTCTTGTCGGCTGTTAATTTTGTGTTCAGTGTCCGACACCATTCACTATGGATTTTTCATCGCGGAATGACTTGGTATTATTTTTTAGATTTATCTTTAAATTTAAATTTTATGATTCTCTCCTAAATTTTCCCGATTCTCGAGAGAAGTGTTAAAGTACTAAGCATTTTCTACAGTGGAGTGGTATCGCGTAACTTTCGGCAACATTTCAACATACACGTAGTTCCCTGGAAGGCATCTGGCTTTGGGAGTAAACAATTCTTCGTCGATTATAATAATTTGGTTTGAAAGTGTGATCCTTACGCAATCGCCGAAAGGTTTTAATTTGGAAAACGCACCATAATTACGTTCAAATGTCCCGGTGGGATTTCGTCACTAATTGGCCAGATTCAGCATCCTTTCGTGTGAATTGTTACGAGGAGCATTCGAGTCCTAATGTTTTTTTCTGTCAAATTAGTTACATCAGTTAGTTGAAACTTATTTTACTTCTTCGCAAAATGTAGCTTCCTGTTGACACACGTTTTTACTACATCGACGCCATGATTCCATGGCCGCTGAGAACCCTTTCTGCGGGGGTACGTTTTGTCCACCGGAAAATTGCCGATTGTCCGTGACCGAGGCTTCTCCGGTTCGCTGTGACACGACTTTCGGCCATGTTTGAACTGTTGCACCCACGAACGCACTTTTTTCACATTCACTTCATCGCCGCTTTTCTTACTCAATTTATGATGAATTTTGATGGGTTTTTCAACACGCGAGCGGAGAAAACTGATGATTACACCCTGTTCTTGTACACCGGAACGTCATTTTTAAGTTTTGAAAACGCTTCTCGGGGTGGCAGCAACTATACTAACCATGGACATTGTCCAGTATAGTCATCTCTATATTTTGTGTTTATAAAGAGTTCCCGAGTATTTTAAGCATAACTTTATAGTTCTATCTATTCCCCGTCCCGAGAAAATATAGGGTGACTTTAGAGCGACGGGTGGAGGGATGATGCCTTCTCTACAACGGTGCTGTCTCCGTTGCCAGTCGCACATCTGCATCCAGTGAGAGTTAACAACTGAAGAGAGATTTTGGTTGAACCTTTTTCACGAATGTGTCACCGTCACTTCAAAGTAGTGGACGAGTATTTATCCATTATCCACCCAGAGACTAGGAAATCTGATTTCGTGTCCAGGTGAATTGAAATTAATTTCATTTTTACTCCGAGACTGTACCAACTATGTTTATTTTTCTGCAGCAAAGCACTCACCGCTTCAAATGTGCTGTTTTTGCCATTTACCGAGAAACTACCTTATGATTTCTTATGCTGGTTCGTGTCCCCTTGACTGTTTGTGAGTTTATGCGCAATGTGGGTGGGATAGCCATTAAAGTAAAGCAATGAGACTCGGGGAAACATTAAAAGTTTTCAACGGCCATCCTTTAAATCTCGGATGCGTGAATGTCAATGCTCGAGATCTCGGGACGTTAAGTTAGTAACGGTAAATGGTATACATACCGTATAAACGGGACGGGCCTTTTGGGATAACGACGCCATTAAAGGATGCAGCCATGCAAATCAAATTTCAGTTTTAGGAAAAAAAAACTTGTGACTAGTTTGCCCTAAGGTTGTGGTTTTAATGCTTTACGCTTGCCACGATAGGAAGAGTGGTTTAATGAGCTGTAACATTGGCTTCAAATTATTGTTAGCAGAAGTAAGGATTATGCAATTATTAAGTTAAAGTATAGAGACAATGTTGCAAAGATGTATCGTCAACCAATTACCTGTATTTAATAAGAGTGTTGAAATGAGACATCGGTCTAGTGTTCACTATGAGGCTGTTATGAGGAGCAAGACAGTTATTATAAAAATGGTATTGAACTTATGGAACATCGCTGGGAAAAGTGTATAGAGCTGAAAGGAGATTACAAGTTTGTTGAAATAAACACACATATTTTTCCAAAATTTTTGTGTTATCCTTGTTGGGTCGAGTACTTCTGGCATCACCCTCCTATGCAGGTTTTTCTCATTTAAAGCCGTAAATTTAGTTATGGTACATTTAAATGCCTCGTACTTTTATCAATTTCATTGACTCAAATACCATAGAAAATGGTCAACTTTAACAATTAAAAAAAATAATTTTGCACTATTTTTCCAATATTTTTTTTTAATAATTGTTTGGTGTGGCTATAATTTTACTTAAACGACACGTTCTTAATCTGTATATAATTATTAATAAGAAGTCCACCTTTCAAATTAGTTTATGAATGGACAGACTAAACCTCGCCACGTTTCTAAGCTCCACCTCAAAGGAAACCGACAGTCGGAACTGAACTACAACGTATATAATATGTTATACATGTATATTATCCATTTTAATAGTAGAGGTCACTTGAGCAATCATTCGAAGAATTTCGATCCCTTGTCATTGTCAGTGTTTTCCGTAATCATGGGTATAATTGTGTGGTATTACAGGCAATCTTGGCATCCACGTTCAAATATTTCATCTCATATTCAGCAGAATTCCATCTTCTTTTTTCATAATATATCGCAGAGCGTGCTCTGATGCTATGAAGTATGATTTGACATTCGGAAAATGGGAAGGAAAGAGGTGAAGTTTGACAAATGGACGAAGTGTTTTTTTATGGTCTGGGAAGCATTTCATTTGAGAGCGGTTATATGTGCACATTAAAAAAACTTTCCTTCACGGGAAGCTAAAAGATTGGTTGATCCGTGAAGGGTTGGTTTTGTACCTAGCCGCCTATTATCGCGACCTTGAAACAACAATGGAACCGAGAGCATTTTCGATCGAAAAGATCGACTTATACGTCACTCATATGTCGTGGATATTAAGAATATTGGTTGAAAATAACCACGTATTCTTTTCCACCAAAATATTTTTATTTCACCACCCGGTTTCAACAAAGCATTAGAATTGTTGCGTCCTTTATTACGTAGGTTTGTTTGAGACGGGTGAGGGGTTAATAAATAATGCCGCCACACATCACTCATGTGTAAAATTTGACGGTTACACCCGATGATGACAATATCTTGTTGAAACATGTTGTGGAAAAGATATAATTTAGTTCAAGCAGATAGACCTTTGTGTACCGAATCATTCCCGATCGATGTTTTTGGTGAGAAAATTCAGTTATCGTAACACATATTGCATTAGAATTGCTGAATATTTTCTGAAATTCATTATTTATCATCCGGAGTGTCTGGACGAGTGCAGTAATACATTAAGAAAGGATTAGGAGTGAGGGGAATGCGGTTCCATGTAAGAATGATGGGAATGAAGTGGATAGACTGGGTGCCTAATAAAAATGTCCTTTGAAGAGAGGCAGATTCCACGAAGAAGAGAGAAATTAATTGGGGACATTCAGAAGCCCAGTACTTTACTTAAGGCCGTGATGAAAGAAACCACGAAAGGAAGAACTACAGAGGAAAGTCAGCGATGACTTACGATGAGCAAGTGAATGAGCTCGAGGAACTAGGAAAAAATGGAGAATAGGATAGCTTGGACGCTGTTAAAAACGAATCTTTGGATTAATAAACTTTAACGAATACCCAACGCTTAGAGTAATTTATTTTTTCTTTTGATATGGAATATTCATGATCTATTCGTGATATTAAAAAAATAATTTTTATTTAGTTCGTTAGATTATGTTAAAGAATTTGATAGTCAGCAAATTGGCCGGCCCCGCTGGCGGCGGGGTAACGTCTTCATCTGCCAATCCAAGGGTTGCGGGAAATAAAGCTCGGAATAGGATCAGTATTTTATATTGAAGGTAAGACAGATTAAATGTTATAAAATGATTTGGCTGTAAAAATATGGAGCAATTATCGATAGAATAAATTTTTAAACATCATTTAAACGAAACTACGGACAAAAATTTGATCGTAATTGTCGCCCAAAAATACTTTGATCCCAGTCAAGGCCTAAGTTTTCTTCGGTACAAATTTTTATCACTTTTGAGTACGCTGTCTCCTGCAGATGAAGATTGAATTGAAGACACCCATATTGATTTCTAAGGAATTTCGTGAATAAACGCACCCAGCCATACAATTAAACGCGGCAATGGTAGAAAAAATAATATTTCAGAGCTTTCATTGATATTTTATTAAACCCTCTCATTAAACAAGAATAACCCTGTTTGGAACTGCTCATAGTCTGTATTAGAACATATAATTAGACAAAATTTTTCGCCGAATGTATCGAAATAATGACAAATATAGAAAACCAGGAATAATCGCGCTTGCTTCTTGTCAGCGAGTGAACTCCTGTTTCGGGGACTTCCACTGAAAAAAAAAGTTTCCGCTACATTTGAAACACCGAAAACCCACGACGACCAATTTGTCGCTAGATGCGAGTCGCTCACTGCGGCGAGCAAAGATATATAATGGGATATTTTCTCCGCATTTGCCTGTGGTTTCCACCGGCTGTGCCTCAGATTTGGGTTCAAACACCTCCGGTCAGCAACTTAAGCCCCGAGGGAAGATATATGGTGGGTGGGTGAATGGGATGGTTACTTGGTTACCGAAGGGAGATGAGGTTTTTCGGATCCAGGTGCGTGTTCTTAGCACAGACGGCTGGGTCTTCCTCGCTCGTATCCGTTACGGTGGCCGATGACGCTAACTGAGCCGCTACCTTCCTACGTACCTATCTCTCTCTCTCTTCCCCCTCCCACTGCCACTCCGCCGTCCTTCTTTCCTGACTTCCCTCGAACCTCCCGAAACCCTTTCTTGTCGGCCGTGGACGAAGGCTATCCATAGGCGGAGGCTGTCCCGAAAGGATCTTGGAAATTTCAAGGCGTGGTCTATCCTTGAACGGAACCAAATCGTGAAATGAAAGAATCCAAATATTCATCATTAATTAAGGATTGCTAAAACAATCTTGCAAAAAAATATACAACTAATATAGCATTTCATCATGTTACGATGCCAATCCACATTTATTTTTTAATCGCAAAAATGTATGAACTACTGGAAACTGCCCAGAAAATTCTGCAACAGCAGTATTAAAGGAGTCGCCCACGGGTGTGCACTAACTTGGAAAATCTCACGGTAGGGAAATCGTTCGCCAGGGTTTGAATTCAAACCCTCGATTGACACACTCAGTTCTTTGAGAGTAGTTAAATCAAGAAAATCGAGGGGTCCGAGTTCGAACTCCGATCTCGGCGAATGATTTCTCCACTATGAAATTTCCCTCAATAAAAAAGAGAATAATATCCTTTCTACCGTTTGCATGTTCTGAGAAAACTTTTCTCCTATGAAAATGGACCCCTGACACAAGGCCATGAGTGTAGTCAACGATAAGTAAGCTGCTCTCATTTTTAAATGGCGTTGGTCGTGGTGATCTAAACGTCCATACAATCCTGAAATCGGTATTATGGGTTTCACTCTTTGTGTTCCAAGAAACACCTCGCTGGAACTATTTCTTCCGAGATTTGTTTGACAAAATAATTTGCGTAGCCACATTAACCAAATGAAATTAAGATCAGTACTATAGTTGCCCTCAGTTTTCACATCGCTTTTCAGTCAAAAGGTATCAGTAAACCTTGAATAATTTAGAAAGCTCATTTGAATAGGGTATATACATCAGTAAGCCAGAAATTATGGCTTTATGATTTCATTTTATTTCAAATGTAAATTAATATTAATATCTCTACCAATACCGGAAATTTTTGGCACAAAAAATGATCGAAGTTGAGTGACTTGATGGCGAATCAAAATTCATGTTTCAACTATTTATGGATTTTAACACCTTAAAGTGCTGATTTTGAGACATCCAGTTGGCAATGATATTATCGACTACTTTGTGCTATGATTGGAAATTTCACTTTCACGTGGGAAGCTCTAATGTCATCATTTCAGGACATTTCGAAGAAAGACACCGTTATGCTCTCTAGTTTTGAAATTTCGATGACTATCTCTTGACCGACACTATATTTGGAGTCGGGGACCAATTTAAAGCATCACTGAAAGCATCTGAGGAGGGATCAGTTCGATTGCTTCTACGCGGCAAACCCAGCTCTTCCCCCTCCCCTCATCCCCCCAACACCATGTCGATTAGTTCACCTGGGGAGAGCTCATTGAGTGTGCGAGCTAATTGTTCTTAAGAGTGTTTTTTCTGTGGTTTCCTAATGCGAATTATTGAGGGCGCTCTCGAACACGCATGCACTGAGTACACACCACCATAAGGTGGAACTCGGGAAAATGAAAGTGCGCCGAGCGACCTAATACACCCATTTCGTCTCGCTAGGAAATGAGTCACATCGACAGGCACTCATTTGCCCACCGCTCTGCATCCGAGAAGTTAGGTGGACAGAGTTACAAATAAAAGAGGTGCCTGAACGATTAGGGGAGGAGAGGACATCACGGGAGTTCACGTGACGAGAAGAGCAGAACCAATTGGTCATTTATATTAAGACTTGAAAGTTTAATTTTAAAGATTGAGTAAGTATGCAGAAAAACATCTTTTTCAGGCATGAATAGGCAGGCTGTATGTACAAATGTACAAATCAATCACATTTCAGGGTAATAGGGGTGGGGTATAATTCCTTTCCCTGTGCATCCTGTGGTATCCCAAGGGTATCTGGTGCTAGAAAAATCACGCTGCTTGGGTGAAAATGAGGGTGCCCCACCCGGATTCGATTATGGGTTCTCAATCAGCGGCTCAAGCGATCTACTCACTGGACTGCCATGCCATGAGGCTTGCTAACTCCAGAGAGAAGATGCATTTGGAGCATATCTAGGCAACTGGAGTGAAACTACGAAGGTCAAGTAGTCGATGTGTGTGAGTGGGTGGGGATTTTAGTCCAGTCCTATAGCTTGTTCCGTCTGCAGTCGTATCTCTCTGACTTTACATTAATGCCCCAACCCAGAGAGATCCAATGGCGTGAGAACTGAATAAAACTCTCTTAGGGTCCCGGGTTGATTTCCGGGTAAGGCCTGTGGAGAGACCCGCATACTATATGCACCAAGATTAATTTGTGCGTGGTTTTTCTTGGCATCAGAATGTTTTGGACGGCATAAACAAACGGACTGCCCTCCTTTCCTCGATAAGTTATTTTTACTCGCCATAGGGTTTAGTAAGAGGGAAACGCAACCCTTTCCTCTCTAACTAATGTCATGATTGACAACTGTGGCTCCAGATATCTATGTTAACTATGTCAAAACAGTGCTTGAAAACAAACATTGGTAGGTGATGCCAAACATGAAGGAAACTCGTAGACTGATTTGTGTTAATCTTGTTAAACAATATGTTGAAAACAACTAATGTCTCTTTTATCAACATCATTTTCGCGAAATCCACAATGAAGACGTGCACTTTTTTTCATGAATAGTAATATTATTTGTAGTTATCATTGCATGATTTACGAAAACAATGAATGGGTCGAGGATTAAAAAAAAGGAAACAAAAGTAATGAGATTCTCGAGAAGTAGGAAGGCAGATAGTGGAGAAAGTGGTGGGAAGATAAACATTTAAGTCTGAAGGACGAAACCAGAGCATGTGGAGAATTTAATGCATTCGGGCAGTATTTTAGATGAGAAGGGGCATAGTAATGGGGATATTAGAATCAGAATGGCTTTATCGAAATGAGCATTTCCAGGAAGAAGAGAATTGATGACAGATAAATTAAGTAAAAATGTAAATCAAAATAGTAGTAGGAATTTTAAAACGGACCGCTGTGTTTTATGGATGTAAGACTTGGGTCTTTGAGATCAGAGAATGGGCGTAGATTGGAGTATTTCGTGATGTGGACACGGAGAATGGAGATAATAAGTTTGACATAGAGCAAGACTAACACGGGGGTTTTTAAGACGGCGGGTGGAGAATGGAAGTTGATGGGGAAGTTCTAAAGAGGCTGAAAAAGTGGATTGGGGAATATTGAAATGTTGGGGGGATCTTAAAAGCCCTGATAGAGGAGAGAACTTTGGATAAGTGGGCCAGAGGAAGGAAGATTTAGCCTTTTTAGACAGCATGAAGGTAGGCGGAACTTACGAAGAAATGGAGGAAAAAATAATGAATGGAAAATAAAGAAGAAGTTTTCACGGCAGAAGTAAATAGTCGTTAGGGACCGTCGAAAACCCACAATTAAATAGGTAGAATACCTTGAATGAAGAGTAGTAATAGTAATATCACTGGAGGGATGAGATATTCACAGATCATGTGCAAAAGGAGCCTAAAATTCTATGTACATCTGAAGAGAATGGAGGTTTGCAGATTCATGAATAGATCTTTGACTGTGTGGCGGGATTGAAGACTGCAGCCAAATAGATGAAAGGAGTGAGGAAATACCTAAGCGAAGCAGTAATAACGGAGACGCGGGTCCTCGATTGAAGCAAAAGGTGGTGAATGATCTCAGCCGGAAAAATAGACTAAAGGGGACAAGAGGAAGAAGAGAGTGATGGCAGAGGACGAGAGACAGAAGGTGAGAGAGATAAGATTAAGAGATACTGGGAGGAAAGGAAAAAGGGACTCAAAGCGAACCAAAACGAACGAAGCATCAAACTAAAGAGTTCAGAATACGAAAGAAGAAGAAAAGACCTGAATGACTTCCGAAGACCACATCCTCGAGTTGAATCCACGTGGAAATATTTGCGAAAGTTTGGTTGTCCTTGGCAAATGAGATAATATTATTATTACTCTATTTATTCCGAGGTTCTCGCCCATAAATGTTGCCCACCCGACTGTTTGCCAACACTTCGTTTTTGGCTTCGAGTACTTCGCACAATAATTCTCGTTATCGTAAGCAGCCACGCATATTCCCTTACTTATTCCAATTTATCGGAAGGTATTGTAACTTCAATTTCACTTCAGTCCAAAATTCAATGTTTGTCATAAGCATGAAACTATGACTTCAATAGCGTATCAATTTTTTTGCCAAGGCAACTGAGTCTAGACAATGCGCGTAATGGTTATGCTAGAAAATTACATAATTTGTAGTTCATTGTTACTACACATATCCACATTGTGCTTATCATGTTAAGCAATGAATTTCACATTCGATGATTTTTTTGTGCTTCTCTCATGGCTTGTCGTGGGAACGAGTAGTTGGTACATTGACATATGTACGAGTAGTTTCCGGCTGTAGAACGTGAAATTCTGCTTTTAATTCTATCCGAGATCTTACCTTTGCTAGACAAGTTTTTTTTGTCCATTATGTCTGAGGTAATGAAGACAGAAGTTCAATTACAGTAACCAAAACAATGTTGCTATTTCTTTAGGTGTAAAAAACCTTAATTTCTTATTTCCTTGGAGATAGATTGGTTGAAAAGTGTAATTTCATCGAATTATTAATGGAAGCGAAAGACTTCCATTTCATGCTGACCTTTGTTCATTCTCAATATCTTTTTTTTCGCTGTAATTTGAAGCAATGTTTCTGTGCTCACTATTTTCAATTGTGCATCATTTTATTTAAGTTGCAATTCAATCGTAACTTTGCCAACCCAGACCTATGCTTTATCAAAATTGCATTCTATTTTATAAAAATAATAGTAATTTCATACGTTTAACTCAACTCATGCATCGGAAACATAGATGTCTCATTAGTGTCATTGTATCGAACAACTTATTTCCACGCGTACATGTTGGCGTGGGTACCAAAAGCCTCGAAAATCCCTTCCAAACTTGAATCCGGATGCATGGATTACAGAATGGGCCAGACGAGTCATTGATGACTCGTCTGCTCGGGGCAAACAACATCTGCGACTCCCCTCTTTGCAATCAAGGCTATTTTCGTCGGCGTTTATTGGTTACACAGCCAAGTGTCTTACGTCCCACGCACCAAAGAAAACCTCGCTTCAGTGGCGTTGCTCACAGTGTGAATGCGACAAGAAGAAATTTACAATTCTTTTTTCGTTTATCATGTATTTTTTTAATAATTAAGGGCACGATCCAACGTTTAGATTAATCATTCGAAGACTTCACATAAGTTCGGCACCACTGAAAAAACAATTCAAGAGGTCCTCATTAAGCAAGGCTTATCGGTTCGTATTTCTTTTATCCCAGGAACTCATTCCTTTTGGTAACGAACGCAAGATGAAGCAGATCATTTGTGCATTTTCGAAAAATAATTTCTCCACCAATAGTTCTCATAGGGTTTAGCTCATAAGGATAAATATTTGTTCTTCTTCTAATCAAGGGAACATGTGATGCAATGGAATGGGTCTCTCTGGCATAATTTCCCAATTTTATCCTCGAAGTCAGCCGAAGGACCCGAGTAAAATTACATTTGACATTTAAAAAGTCTACTGAAATGTGCCGTTTACTCTGAAAACGATAATGAAGAGTGAAAATTTCTCGTCAAAGGATTACGCCATTAGAGATTCGACTAACTAATTACTCGAAGGCATGCATGCTGGAGAAATCAGCCAGAAGCGGCGGCAAGTTATTTGCAGTGAGAACCGCTACTAACTAAATACCTAACTACTATAATATAAATATAATACCACTATAAATAACTAATAACTAAAAAAAAACCTCTACAACTGAGAGAACGGTTATACGCTAGCTATTGAGTTGGAAAAGGGTATTCAGATTGACACTCAGATGCCAGGATCGCCCATCAGAGCCAAAATAGGGTTCCCAGCCTCCTACAAGACAGCTAAAATTGTTTTAGTAGTTTAACCTCTTTGTAGAGTCCTTCCTTTATTGTAATTCTACCCGGAAGAGGAGTTTCTCCGAAAACGGAGTTTCCGTTATGTTTTGCTTACTTATTCAGAGTTTTTTTTCTTCTTTCACTTTTTGCTTTGCCATTGCGGAAATAAAAAACTTTACCTTCGAATCGGAGGATCGTCTTTTTCGACATCGCTACACTCTGTAGACCCTACTTTTCTTCTGTCCACTTCAAAGTGGAGCTTGTTCCTAAAACGGGGATGCCGGATCGTTATTCTTTTCATATTTTACTGACGCGTCGTCACTTCTGACCCTAATATATCAGCAGCATGACTGGAGAAACTGTTGTCGCCCAGAGACACCCTGACGCGGAGAGACGCCCCAAAACCTTAAACATTGTAAATGTACCGTTATTTATGCTTCAGTTTCTAATAGATTAGAGGCTGAATTAATACCTGAAGTGTCAATGAAAGACCAATGGTTGATGGCTTACTTACATCAACTTAGTTGATGTAAGTAAGTTGATTAAAAGTCATACTGAGAAACACAAGTTCTCCGTTGTCCACATGTGCATTAAACACACTTCTTTTGCCCAGAAATGGAGGAATAATGGTACAATTAGAGACATCAAAATCTGGCACAACATTTATTAGTTTTTGATGTTCTCGTCGTATCATTTTGATGTTGTTCTACTGGGACACTTAAGGCACAATTCGTTTCCAGTTGTAGCAATACCATAAACAACTTATATCGTTTAAGAAATGTACACCAATAAGTGCAGATGGGTATTCATGTCATTTGCCTAGAGTGCCTTAAAAATTGAAGTTTGATAGCATTTGAGGGGTGCGTATTTGGATGGTAATTCAAATGTTTTCCGTGTCAAATTCCAATGCAAGCATATGCGAGCATTTCGCGATTCTACCGTAGACGAAACGAAAAAATAAATGAAATAAAATATTTTGTAATATTTATAAAATTGCCAAACCTGCTTAAGTACTTAATACCCAAATACTAATGCAGCTACTGCCACAAAGATATTTGTCAATATTTCCTGTCCTTTCATTCGAAAGTAATGCCCGGAAGTTAAATGCAACGATTTTTCACGTAACCCCATCCACTTTCGCGAGGCATGGAGAAAATGTTGGAGGTTTCCTATTATTTTTACCTGGTTTGCGATGAACTCCAGGGTAATGATATTAGATCGGTTTGAATTCTCCCTTTTTGGGACTTCGTGGGGGAAAAATATCCGTTTCCCCGACAGAGAGTAGCATTTTGGCTGATACGATAATGATGCCCTAACTATATTGAGTGCCCTCTGACACTGCCGATGCGTAGTAAATGATTTGATAACTTGAGGGAGTATAGTTGACCTTGTAAATGGTGCCTCAGGTTATAATCCATGAAGTCACGTGTTCTAATCTGGGTGTTGTGGTATTATTTCATGAGATGCCGCTTGTTTTTTGTGATACAATAAAACTTCAACGGCTTGAGTAAGAGTAAAGAGTAAGGTAAGCTTTAGAAAGTGTGGATGAGTCTTTATTTTCTGATTAATAAACCCCTTGAATGATATGGCTTGGATCATACATAAGCAGCTTTGGATGATGCCGTGATGCTCCAATTATTTGAATAATATATTTTATTGGTATGAGGAATGGTCAATAGCATTATAACAAATGAAGTGCGCTAATTCTCCTTTAGGAAATAGTTCCTGCGGAATGTATGAACTTGATAGAATAGGCTTGCATGTGCAATGTTAGAGTAAATTTTGTGAAATACATCGAAAGGATTACTTTAAGCTGTAGTCTGTGCATGGCAAAGAATTGAGGGACCAATATAACGAGAAGGATTTGTAGGAGCAGGGCAGATCTCAACTTTTCACATTTACATTTTCTAACTAGACGTTTCACAAGTATTACTTCTTTGAGGCCACCTACGAGATTCCTCGCCCTGCGCATCTGCAGGTGGCCTCGAAGAAGTCATATTTGTGAAACGTCTATTTGGAAAATGTAAATGTGAAAACTTGAGAATTTTTCTTTTGCTGGAACTCACATTGGAAATGCTGTAAGTGCTTCGAATCCATCCCGATAAAAACAAAGAATCGAAAATAAAAGACACAAAGAGGGGCTGCTAGCTCAATGAAAAACTGTCATTAAATAAATTCCATTAAGAGTCGGCCAATAAAAACAAAATCTGGAATGAGGGCTCATGGCGAGACCCTCTTTATTAGTTTGCCCTCAAATGATTTGAGTGGGAATACTGTTAATTAGCCGATCGTTTTAAACCTAAATTTCCACCAAGTGAGGGTCACAACTGTGGATCTCATCAAATGAAAGAGATATTGAAATATCGGACGAAGTCAGCAAATGCATTTTACTCTACCAAATTCCATGGCCATATAAAACAGAGGGGATTTCTAGTATATTGGAACGTTCCTTCCATTTAGAGTTAACTTTCCTTTGTCATATCTGATGTCAAAAACTCCTGCTTCCAACACGCCCTCCGAGGAGGCTTGCGGGCTATTGTCAGGATGCACATATAGATGGGTAGTGTTATATGTCCTTATTTGAGCCTCTACTGTTAGTTTTATAAAAAGGAGTGTAGTGGTACTATATATGACCTCATCCGCGAGAACTCTTTAAGAAACTTCTTTTGTCCTGCACTAGTACCGCTAATTGTCTAATCTATCGTCTAATTGGGCTAACAGAGTGAGAATGTCTTAATCCTCTTTTTTTTCTCGTCCCAGGAACAAACACGGCCGCTCCTCCTCCAACTCCGCGAGCGACTTGGACGACCAACCCGACTGGAGCTGGATCGAGGAACTAGACGAGTCCTCAGACCAAGTCACCCACCGTCCCGTGGCCGACCCCCTGTTCCCCCGTGGGGAGTACCCCCCGACCGCTCCCCCCGCCGCGCTCATCGACGGCGAAGAGGCAGCAGAGGTAGCGGTGTTGGTCTGGGAGGACGACGAAGGCAACTTGAGGAGGGCGGAAGGGAGCGGGGCGGAAAGGAGGAGGCACTCGTCGACCTCACCCCCACGGCGCATGCGTGTCCCCACCGTCACGTCCTCGGCCACCACGCTGCCTCACCGCCGCGACCACGCGGGCAGAACCGGGGACCGTGCCCCGCCACTGCCGCCGCCCGAGGAAGGCGAGCGGGCGGAGGAAGACGAGTTGGCGGCTATGTCCACGACGACCGAGTCGCAGCTCCGCCTCTCGCGGTCGTCCATGAGGAGGCTGCAGCCGCTGAGGATTTCGAATCGGAGGATGGTGCGGAGCGCCCCGGAGGCGTCCTCGCCTCCCCCATCGCCGACGACCCGGCATCCCGAGGAAACTCCAGAGGTTGAAGGGTCGCCGGGTCGCGTCACTGAAGGAGGATCGGTCCCCTCGGAGCGTGAGGAGGCAGATGAGGAAGGCGGAGAAGCTGAGGAAGGCGACGGGTGAGTTCTGTGCGATTTATGGTTTCCAAAATTTTGTTCTGAAGTTGCTTAAGGAAAAGAGCGTAGTTCCCGCGCGGGCGGCACCATCCTTTATCAAATAACAGGGTCCGTTTCCATTAACTTTCCCAAGTGGAGGGTTTCGAGTTCGATGACGCCTTACGTCGTCACATAGCTATCACACCAGCCGATCTGTTGCCCAATTTTCCAAGTGAGGCACGATCCTAGACTGCACAACTGGCTTTTCCCTCTGGACTCTTGACTCAACCTATAATCAAAGCGAAGTTTTATTTGACTGACCTGACCTTAAGAGTGTTTTAGGGCTAGACGTTAGGTCCTTCGATTGATTGTTTCCCTAAGATAGCTACTCGAAGCACTTGAGGAATCCAACGCTTTTCTGATTCTTATTCTTCAGAGAATCCGAAACTAACCAGCTGTTACCATTTTTTTCTTTTTCGTAGTTAATCCAACCTCCTAGCTTTTTGAAATTTACAGAATTCCAGTCGGAAACTATACTTATCCATGTATCTGAAAAAAGTAGATTAGAACCTAGTCGAATCTGGCAATCGTATTTTTTCGCCTCATTCCGTCTAGAGAGAGTTTAGGCGTGATTCGAGTACTGTCATTAGGTTACCTCAAGTAAAAAACTGCTACAGCTGCTACAAAAGTGATTCCAAATAATGTGTGGTAGTCTACCGATTATGGTAGGTTCTGGCACAACGTTAAGAATCATCTTACCCGACACAACGAGGCACCTATAATATCGTAATTCTTCCTTCAATTTTGCATACTCTCCGCCTCCTTTCATTCTGTCCAACGTGACTATTCTCTTCCTCCCCATACCTGCCCGCCTTCAGTCAGTCTAGAGAACTCCATCGTAAGTTAAAATATAATTTTTATGCAAAATATTCAATAAAAAATACATTGCTAATTACTCTTATCTATAGGTGGAAATATTTTACTTCTACTGATGCCAATTGTAATTCCAGACAATTTGTGGCATAGACAGTCGCTATGAGATGTCTAGTTTCTTTCCAACATTTCATTCACCACCTCTCATTCCACTATCATCTGGTATGTTTCGGAGCGTCACCCATCGTGTATTTCTCATACATTTATGCAATACTTTCAGTATTAATGATTAATCGCAAAAAAGTTGAAGCATTTTTCTGGAGCAAAGTGAGCTCGCAATCCTCTCTCCAACCAGCCGTTAGGCAATTCACTTCATCGTTTGAAGCAGATGGGAGCAGTATGGCCACGGATTGTCCACCTGGTGAAGTTATATTTACCTTTTTAATGTGGTATAATTCTCAGGCGTGAGCTCTCCCGCTAATATCCTAACGGGATTGCTCTTTCCTCATAATCTTGGTTCCAGGAATTTGGCATTGAGAAATTGAACTTATGGTACTTCATGCCACGGAAAAGTATAATTTGAAATATTGCATTCATTAGCTTGGACACCATACGCAATCAGAAGTTCGTCACAATATAGTGGTATCCGTTGTCATCGTGTCTCTCTCTCTCATTTTCTCGAGTGGCATCTCCATTGAGGTCAATTAAAAGAGAGTTTCAGAAGATATTAAGTTTGACGGTCTAGGAGGAGCTATTATCTAAAGCAAAGTTAAAAAAGGCAGAATCAGAGGCAAAAATTCAATTTTTCGCCGCGGTAAAACAAAGTCTATTGAAGAATGGAGAAGAAAGTCTTTAGTTAAAGGCGAGTTTGAATTTAGAGAAAGGATATGTATGTTGTATTTTGCTATACTATTTTTCCATAACATACTTGGAGAGAATGAAGAAGTCCGGCCAAGAGTACTAGTCATTGTGGGGAAGGGTATGGAAAAGGGCAGCCTCAAGATTAAAACTATGGTAATTCTCTTCAGCCGATGGAGGAAAGATAATCTCCAAGTAAGGCTAGGGAAAGACGCAGAAACAAGTGGGAGAGTGTTCCTATTTAGGAAGCAGGATCACTAGTGTTGGAAGAAGGAAGAGGAATATATAACACATAGCGAGAAGGCTTTATACCAAAAGAAACGACTGCTTACGGCAAGTGGTGCCAGTATGACCAAATGAAAGCTATTCGTTAAGAGTTGCAATTCATTAATTAGCATGGATTCTCCCTTTCTACGGATGTATCGTAAGACTTAGACATTTGGAGTGGCAGAGAATAGAAGATCAGAGACAATTGAAATTATTATTATTTTTAGGTAATCTACCGGTTAAGATAGGTTTTTTGGATGGACACAACTATCAAATAAATACAATTGAAATGTGTGATGAAAATAAAATGGACAAATATAGTATCAAATGAAGAAATACTTAAAGAGTGAATGAAGAGGGAAGCCTATGTTTCTTAGGCACATACTAGGCGAAGATGGGAATTAATCAGACGTATACTGAGGCACGATGGCTAATGAAGACCATAGTTGAAGGGTATAAGAGAGGAATTAAAGAGAAAGGTCGGGGATGAACTATGATTGCTGAAAATTTTCAGTGCATGGAGCATTGAAGGAATGAAGAGATTGACTGGGAACTCGATACAGATTGGAGAGCTGATAAAACCGATCTTAGGATTGATAGCACGTGATGATGACAACACGATTGTTGCAAACTTTTCCCTTGTATTTTGCAGAGGACTAAGTAGTCATTGTAGAAAATACAGGGAAAGGAGGTTTGTGGCTGTAAAGATAAATGAGGGAAATAAAAGTTATTACGACGTCATTCGAGGAAAGGAAGGTACACCGGCGTCTGTCATTGCACGGCAAACAAAAGGAAGCAAACTCTTTTGCCCGTCTTGTTTTGCCGGAACTCGATTTTTTCACATTTCCCGACAGCATATGCACCGTATAAATTTCAGAAATATTTCATATGAAATGTGGTTTTTCCTTTCCTAATTTCAGCAATTTACGCTTAAATATTTTTTTATTTTATCTTGTACAGCTTTTCATTCGTTTTACTCATAGTTTTACGAGAGTGATTCTGATCGCTGAGATAATGATCAATTGTAAACGATTTTACAATGTGCTAATCATCAAAAATATATTCTTATTTCCCCTTCTTTAACTTTATATTCATAGTCAATCGCTTGCATCCAGTTTCTTAATCTTTATTGTCTTTATTCTCGGCGCCCATTAACTTCCGGCACTAGCCACAGTTTTCTAGTAACTTTATTATGAGGCCGAAACAACGGAATAGTTGTCAAAGTTCTTACAGTTACTTATTTCTGTATCAAAGCTATTGTCGTTCCGCAGCACTTTTTATGCTGATGCTGAAACATCCACAAAGTATGAAAATCGTAAGACGATGTCAAATAAATATTTTTTTAGTAAATTTCCCATATGTATTGTACAAATTCACATGCAGATAATATATTTGCATGGTCATTTTTCACAGCCCATGGAATGAGTTAATAAGCATGTCACTTAAAATACTATATGGATGATTTGAACAAGAAGAGATATTCAATGTTATCATAAAATCTATTTCGAACTCCTTCATTTTATATTGCAGTTGGTACAATTCTCTTTGAAGGTCCCCTTTAATTTCTATTAATTCTGGGCAATATACACTATAAAGGTGAGAATAATATGAAGTGATACTCCAAAAGATCATCCTTATCGGCTGATCCATTTCGATGTATTTTTCAATTTTTAACAGTGAATTACAAAGTTGCCTTACAAAGCTATCGTGACCCACTAATATAGCAAATCGTCCTCCTCTTAAGTGTGTCTCGATGTCTGATAACGGAATAAATGAATTCATCTGCTCGAAATCTAAGATAGTCGTGACTCTCAAGACTACTATTCTGGGTCTTGAAGCGCCTTTTGCAGACTCTTCCTCGCCATATCTGAATTGCAACTTGAATTCTGATTTCACCTATGGGCAAGTATTAAAAATCTGTTTGTCAAGTGCAAGGTCTAAAATTAATCCAAAATCGAATTCGGAAAATTATGAATGATGGTCAGAAGCTCAAGATGTAGAGTGTTTTATTACCTATTATGCGTCAACTCCTGAACTATTTTCATATAATTTTATACGGTTTTAACTGGTATTTCTTAATTTAAATGAGTAACTGCTGTGAATTGATGGTCCTTAGCAAATATGGAGAAAATGAATTAAAAAGGTGAAGAAATCACTGGAAGACTTCCTTAATGATCTTTTTATAAAATCCTAAGTTATTTCATCAAATTGAAATTCAAAGCTATCCATTTTCGTTTGTTACTGAGTAGTCCTTTTTGTGGCTGGCGCTTAATTCTTTAGGGTAAAATTTCATGCATGAAATGAACTTCTCAAACGTTTTCCAAAGAAAAGAGATCCGAAATTCGGAGTCGAAACCAAGGGGCCATCTTTTCCGGCTTCTCCTTTCGCGGCTTCATTTAATTGCTACTCCTAATTTGTTGCGAGTAGTTCCGCTTCGCAATATCGAGTTTCACTCCTCTTGTCAGGGGACAAACACCAGGATGCGTACGGAGGTAGAAATCGGAATTTTAGGTCAGCCGTGTATTTGTAAATGTTACCGTTCCAGCAAGAATATAGGGGGTTGTTTAACGCGAATAATCGAGAAAGCTGCGGAAAAACGGAGTGTCTTAACTAAATGTAATGGATGGACCGAATGCCTACTGCTAACATAATCTTATTCGTAAGTCGTAAAAATTTGTTCAGAAAATTTGAACGGCTTTTGCTATATTTAATGAGCCTGTGGCAAAAGTGAAGGTGCTTCGATAGTATTCTGCCTTCGTTTCAAGAGCATTTGGATGCCTTCCCTTCTGTGACTGCGGACGACTGATCCTACTTGCTCCGAATATTGAATTGATACTTTCATTAATTTTCGTTCATTTAACTAAGGTGTATTTTTGTCTTTGCCAAACTCATTGTGTTTAATCCTTTCACTAGCATCATCGTCATTACAGTAATCAAGCCGGAGGTTGGTTTTGTGAGGTGAGGGTAGAGCAACTTAACTAGGATTAAAGTGTTTAAACTTCACACAGTGAGGTTAGTGTCATCCTTTCCCTGTACCACCATTCGGTTTCCCACTAACTTATAGTGACCAAAAAATCAGGTCTCTATGATTCTGAAGTAGATTACCGAATGGAAAGGCCCATCCCTCACTGTTTGAACTCAGGACCCTTCAGTCAGTAGCCTCCTTTTCAAGGTAAAACCAAATTAAATTTGCTATTTGTATTAAATGGGTTGCATTGCCGGATCTTCATCTTATTAGTTTCTCGAGGCAATAAATGTTCACTTCATTTTTAAGGAAGTCTCGAACTACTGAATCGCATAATCCAATGTACGGAGACTGCTGTGGGTGTGGAAAAGGAAACAAGAGAAATTAGAATAAGTTATTATTCCATAGTAGAAGACATCCCATGTTTTTTGCCAAGAAAATGTTATTTAATATCTTGGTCCCCAAATCCAATTATTCTATGCCGGTGCACGATATCTTATTCATTTCCTATTGAAAGTTGATCACTGCTCATGAAATGCCTATCCATAATATTTAATGACCTCTTAATGATTTGCACGCAAAAAAATCCCCTTTATTTTTCTCGTGTAAAAGATCACTTGTGATACTTGTTCATTAATTTCCATGAATCGTATTTATTGCCCTTCATTTCATTTGGTCACTATTAAATAATGGATCTTGAACTTTCTTCAGTTCTATATCTTCTGAATGGGGTATGTTGAAGATGTACTTATTGATACAAGAGTTGGAAACGGCGATACTAAATGTATGCATTTCAGTCGTCGTCTCACTTGTCATTTTCTTTCACGTAGTTTTACTATTCTTCTGTCGAGCTTTTACTGAATTTTATAATATTAAATATTCAATCATCGTATCTAATTTAGTTTTAGTAATTTTATGGAATGCTTTCTTGAAACTTTATGCAGTGCGTATATATATATATATATATATATATATATATATATATATATAATATATTACATATATATATTGCGATGGGAAGAGAATCAATATTAATAAAACAAAAGTTATGCGATTTCCCAGAAAGAAAAAGGCTATGCCAAATATTAAAATAGAAGGGGGAAAAATAGAGCAGGTAGAACAGTTTACGTATCTTGGAAGTGTTTTGGACCAACACGGTCAAAGTAGAAGGGACGTAAGGAGAAGAATTGCGCTAGGCAAAGAGGTTTTCACAAGGAGGAGGGAGTTGATGGCAGGGACTTTGAGTAAGGATGTTAAGAAAAGACTCGTCAAAACTTTGATATGGAGCGTAGTTATGTACGGCGCGGAAACGTGGTCACTGAAGCAGGAGGATGGATTTTGAAATGTGGGTGTGGAGAAGAATGGAGAAGGTGAAATGGGCCCAAAGGAAAACAAATGGGGAAGTATGGTGGGTGAGGAGAGAGGATTTGTTGGAAGAAATCATAAGCAGGCAGGAGAAATTGATGAAAACCATATTATTCGGCAGTGGGATGTTGAAGACTGTAATAGAGGGGAGAATGTTAGGCAAACAAGCGAAAGGCAGGAACGGGATAGGGATGTTGGACGGGATGAAGGGAGGAAGTACACAGAGATGAAGAAGGACCTGATGTAGAGTAGGCTGCTGGATTGTGTTTTGTTAGGTGTCACAAAATATATATTTGGTAGTTCAGTCCATCCAAAACCTACCTTAACTGGTAGATTACTTAATAATAATATGACTTCTAGAATTTCTTTGACACTCTTGGACCATGTACTTGAACAATATCTAGTTAATATCCTAAATGGCGGGCAACCCGCTTATAGATATTCAGCAAGGCCGGCACATTCCTGTACAAAATAATTTTCTGTCAGTATAATTTTGCGCTATCTTCCATTGCATCTTTTTCATTTCTATACTGGTTGTGGATTTCGGTGCTATTAAGCTGAAGTTAGATTCTAGTAGTTTCAACGTTTGGTCTATGCAAAAATAAATTAGTTGATTGGTTTCTCCCGCGAAATGGCCGCAATCTTTGGAACTCCTTTGAACAATGACCTCATTAACCCTAATATAACCAGGCATCACTATGTGGAACTGTATTCTATTCCATAATTGTAACATATTTAGGATATTTCACCAAATATTTTTTAATGCTAGGTCCAAGTTTTGACTTTTATGGTAATCAATCAAGGTAAGATAAAATATACAATTTGAAAGAAATTAAAGTTGTGGTGGAATTTACTAAATTTTTTTTTCATTTATAAAATTGCCGAATTTTTTCTGTTGGACAATGTAATCTTGTCAATGCTGCGTTTTTGTCGGAAGAGAATCCGGCTGTCCCCATGAGATAATGTGTCCTTATTCCACGTGTCTGAAAGTGAAATCTCTCAGCAATGTTGGCGTAGTACGAGAACTACTTTTACTTTTTGTTTGAAGACGCTTCCAAAATACTTGAAAAGGATGCTTGCTTAATTTGAACCTCGAACTGGTCGTGTATTCGCACGTGACTAACGAGGTCCTCGACGATTGATGCAATTAATGGTGCCGATACGATCATTTTTTCACGCCACCGGTAACGATAATGATATTAAGATGGCTTTAAAAACCATGGTCGAATTTTGCACGATGAGTTCTACCTTGGTTCAAGTTGAGCACCACATTATACGTGAGCTATATATTTTTTTAATATTCCGATGCTTGTTTACATAATTTTGACGAACAATTCGGCTTGGTGTCCATGCAAAGTAGTGATGTAAATGGTTACGTACGTGTAAGGGGAAAAACGTTTTAGTAATTTCCGATTTATTACTCTCTTTGCAGACTAGAGATCATATTGACCTCGCCCCATTTATCTTGGAATACTCCTTTAAACAAGCGATTAGTGATGAATTTTTGGAACAATAGCAGTTCCCTCCCGAACGCCTACTGCATATCAGGCATTCTCAAGAATGCCAAAATAGAAAGTGAACATAGATTCGATCAGATACTTAAGCGTTGCCCTCACTCACCACCTCTCCTTGGTGAAAAATATACGATAAATGTGTGCAAAACTTCCAAAATATTAGGATTTATTAGAAGAGTAATGAGAGAATATAACGAAAAGGTTGGAGAGAAATATGATATTTCGCTTGTTAGGCCTCCTTTGGAATACGCTACTGGTAAATGGGACCCTCACGAAGTTGGATTGATTACCAAATTAGATCATACGCACCATAGAGGAATTAATTTTTGTAAAACGTTGTTATGGCAAACTGAGTTGCGTGTCAAAATTATTAGAGGATCTAGGGGAATCACTTACGGAGCGGAAGTTAAATTACGGATTAAATATCTTGCATAAATTGGAA
The DNA here is from genome assembly GCA_037158775.1 of Hetaerina titia. Taxonomy (NCBI): domain Eukaryota; kingdom Metazoa; phylum Arthropoda; class Insecta; order Odonata; family Calopterygidae; genus Hetaerina; species Hetaerina titia. Next base: position 103,999,892 of record CM073768.1, read on the forward strand.
GGATGTCTCTTGAATGATGATGTTGCAAATTTACTATTACACCCAGCTTACTACGGTAGGCGATATCATGTGTATAAAATTATAAATATTAAGTGTATAACAGATATATTTAATATATCATTTCATATAAATCAATATATCATTTTTCCGACGAACAATGTTTCCAAAAAGGTTAGAAAGACTAACTGACAGAGCATCAAAACCTGATAATTTTTACGCTTAACTCTGACCTTTCACAAAATTTATTTATACAACAAATGAGTTCAAACTACGAGAGATAGTCATCTCATTAATTTCTTTTATTAAATCCTCGTATTCCATTTTTGGCAGCATTTATCTCATGATATTCATTCTTATTTTTTATTATCTTGCGTGAACTCACCTCTGGGTAAATTATTGTGATGTGGTCATCATGCTTAGTTTTATTCTTTCTTAATATTTATTATTATTATTATTTTGCTCTAATTAGACCTCATTTGGAATGTGCCGCAAGTATTTGGGATCCTTGGGAGAAAATTTGGCAAAAAGAATGAGATAAAGTCTAGAGAAAATCCGCCAGATTCGTTAAAAATTGTTGTAACAGGAACACAAGTGTGACAGGTCTCTTAGGATATTTAGGCTGGGAGCCACTTAAAACAAGAAGAGAACAAGCGAGACTAAGACTTTTAGAAAGATTCAGAACCAACGAGTTTAACGATGACACTGAAGGAATTATTATGGTCCCACACTACGAGTGTGGAGTACTTAAGTACATCAGACCACAAAGATAAAGTAAGGGAGATAGATTGCAATACTGATAGATTCAAAAACTCATTCTTTCCCCGAGCAATCAGGAATCATAATAATAGGAAACCAAAGTTACTTAAGAAATATTAAAAACATTTAACTAACAAATCGGAACAAAATTAAGCATTGCAAAGTTATTAGGTGTATCTATAGGTACATGTGTATGTTAGTTGGTAGTTTGTATGTTTGCATTTGTGGGGGGTGTTAGGGTTTTTGCATGAATGTATACCTTGTTTGGTTTGTGGACTGTATGCATTTGTGGCTTTTGCATGCGTTTTTTTCTTAACTACGGATGGAACCCTAACACCCCCCGCCACACACCCTTGCAGCGGCTTGCGGGGTATTAAATAGATGTAGAAGTAGATGAATATTAACAGAATATACTCAAAACCAGTGTATGTAAAAATGCTGAAATACCATTGTTTCTATCACCGGTCGATGGATAATGTATTTTCCTACATGAACATCGACGTCAGTCAAAGGCTCTTGCATGGGGTCTCATTTCCTAATAAAGGAAGCCCGCGTGGATTTAATCAATATATGGTGGTGATGCCCCCTCCCTGTGATTCATTCCTTCTGTCCCGCCAGGGGAAGCCCACCCTATAGCCGCACGTTAATCGTTTCCGTGGGCTCGCGTCAGCGACTGGTTTTCGCGCTCTGATACACGCGGTAATCGTCGCTACGATGAGCGGAGGAGATCCACGCGGTGGTGGGGGGCACCACGCTCCCCCGCGCGATCTCCGGTCCACTCGCTCCGTCGATAATCACTTTTCGTCCATAGTCCTGGTAGGGAGCAACGCTCTCTCTCTCTCCTCTCTCCCCCTCTCTCTCGTTTGGCACGACCCCGCAAAACAGGGGACAACACTCCTGGTAGCAGGTGGGAGGGGAGTGCGTCCGAAGCCCTCTCTTCGCCTCGGTCCGACGAAGCTCACAGGCTTGCTTCACTCCCGTCATCCAGATCCAGTTAAATGCGGAACTTTTGTCTTTCAACCTGTCTGTGGTCGGAGCGCCGTTTTTTCTGCTCATTTGTTTTTCGAACTATCGTCAACTACTATTCGGTAAACTGTTTCGTTAGGTCTGCAAATATTCGACCCATCTAGTACACTTACGAGCCATCCAGTTTGGTGAAATGCTAGTATGAGTTCAAAAAGACTAATTTTTGACGTAAAATACTTCTCCTCCTTAGGGCGGTCGGATAGTATTATTCTGATTCCACAAACGATAAGGGTTCAGAATAACTTTATCCAACTGCGCTAGGGCAGAAAAGTATTTCTTCTTAAAAGTAGTCTAGTGTGTAATCACCCCCTGCCACATACCTTAGCGGTGGTTTTCAAGATACCATGAAAAAACCATAAACATAGTAATCAACCCGAAGGTCAGTTTGTTCGGTGGGGGTAATGTTCATCTTGTACTATGGCCGATGGCTTGTGAAATTTACACATCAGGTGAGGGGGCCAGTTCCTTTCCCTGTGGCGGTTATGATTTCCCAGAAAGGTCTAGTACCCGAAAAATCACATAACTTGGATGGAGCTGCAGGTGCCTAGAGAGTTGTCCGGGAATCTAACCCGGGTCCTCCGGTCAGTAGTCCAACGTTCCACCCCTGGACCACCGCGACCCACTTAGGATATCATGTAAGTGTATATGTAAATGGTGAATTACGGTGTCCAACCACCTTCAGACATTCACCCGGAAGAATTGCCTGCTGTTTATTTATGTACACCCATTACGTAATTAAGGTTAAGGGATATTTAAGGGGCGCTTTTTCCGCAGACTTTTCTTTGGTTATCGATCAGGTAAAGAATAATTAGTATTAGTTTTAGGAGAAGCTACTGACAGCTGAGGTCATTGGCGCCATTAGGGATGGATGAGAAAGGAGGAAGGGTAGAAAGAATCCAGACTTCGGTATTAGCCTACTCTTTATCGAAAGGCACCAATGGGTCCGCTGCTAAACTTCCCGTCCGACGGACGGCGTACTTACGTAAGTGCTCTCCACAATGCACCTGAAGAACCGGATACCTCGCAATATCACTGAAAAATATCTACCGTCTCCAGGATTCGAACCCAAGCTCTCTGGGTGGGAAGCCAGTGCTCTAGACACCGCACCATCCCGATTTCTTAAAGGAAAAGTAAAATATGAGGTTTCACTAAAATAGACACATGTCGATGTGTTTCCCTAATGATCTTCGCTAAACGTACAATTAAACCTTAAAATAATAATGGAATTATTTTTTCCTTGAGAAGTAAAAAATTGATTTTTTTTTCGTGATGAGAACATAATGTTCGAAAAATTGTTAAACTTAATCAGGGAATTGGCATTCATTAGTGTTCGGAGTGTTCATAAGTATCATTTCGCGAAATTTCCGAGACTCAACTTTTAACATCGTTGTACGAACTTTACCCTGGCGTGCGAAATTCGCACACCAGGGTAAAGCAGGCAGTCCCTTTCCCTGCGCTGCCTCAGGTTTCCCAGGAAGATCTGGTACCAGAAAAATTACCCAGATTGGGAGAATCTGCGGGTCCCCAGAGGTGTCCCCAGAAATGGAACTCGGGTCTCCGATCAGTAGCCCAGCGCTCTCTCTACCCACTTGACTGATCACATCCCTTAATCAATGTGTCGCAGAAATGTTCGTCGATTATTTTTCATTCCCCCGTACTTCTTGACACCATCATTAACACCGTTATTGAATCACTTTAAAAAATATTTGCTGTTTACTTAACGCCCTTACCCTACCAAATTAAGATAAGGTGAACCTGATGTTATTATTTGATGATTTTTATTGCTCTCGTTGAGGTTCAGTTTATACTATCTCTAATTATAAATACGAGGTATATTCGAAAAGTAAGAGCCTTTAGGTCATTAAAAAATATTTTTAAAAAGTTTTCTTGACAGTTTTGTTTGCTATAAACCTATTTTTGTGTCGGCCCCGGTGGCGGCGGGGTAACGTTCTCGCCCACCAACCCAGAGGTCGTGGTTTCAATTCTTAGGTGGGTTTTCCTCCATCTAGGGTATGGATGCTTGTTATTGCCTGTAATGTTTAGGAGTTAGTGGATGAAGGAGTAATGTAGTCTCAATTTCGCCCCAATGAAGACTTAAAAGTAAGTAAATTCACAAATACTTCACTTTTATACAAGTACATAATCGCCGTTCACTTCTAAGCAGTTTTTGTAACGCTGAACTAGTTTCTTTAATCTGTCAGCATAGAAGTTCGGTACCTGGAGTTGGAACCACTTTACAACGATGGTCTTGAGTTCCTCGTCGTCTTCAGACATTTTTATGGGCACAAATTAACCATGAAGCCTGATCCCCCAGCCATCAGTTAGTAGGAATTAACCAGAATGCTTGGTTCGTTGGGTGTTAGGATAATTTGGTTCCATATCTTCCGTTCGACCAAGTATGTAATCTGAGGAGCGCATTTCCACCGCCGGATGAAAAGCCAAAATCAGAGCTAAAAACTGTAAGTTTCCCAACATAACAACAAAACAAATAATGCAATATGCGAGTTAAATAATCCTCAAGTGTACGAGTATTATCAAATTTCCAGTTAACATCCCATTACATCTTTCACATAACCCATCAGTTTTCGCATTAAACGTAATCTTCCTGATGTTCTAATCGAATAGATCGTATATGTGGCACAAAGTTGTGGCTTCGTGAAGCAATTCTTCGAGTTTCACGGCATCTTTAATACTAGATTCTAAGAAATGGATGAAACGTAAATCAGTGTGATTCATAGCATACGAGTACAAGTAATAGCAGTAATGTCAATTTCATTGCTTACCTCAACTATCCGCCTCACACTCATAACTGTGTGTGCGCGAAAAATTAAATTATTCCCCTAATAACTACGGCGAAAAAGTCGTATTAATTAGCGGAGGTGACCGGCAGCTTGAGATTATTTCACCAGACATGCCAACTCTCCCGATTTAAGCGGGAGACTCCCGATTTTTCCTTCTTACGTTCTTGATGAACTGTTCAAATTGTGTACTTAGCTTAACATGTTAATAAAGTGTGACATTCATTAAAAATTGGCAAAGTGTCATAAAGGGATTAAGGTGCCATGCAAATATTGTGGTAATTAAAAGTGATTACTTCGTGATACACTTCTAAAAATCTCCCGATTTTTCATTTTTGAAAGTTGGCATGTCCTCCCGATTTTTCATTTTTGAAAGTTGGCATGTCTGTTTCACCATTAGGGATAGAAGGGTAATTTGGAAGAGGGAGAGTGTAAAGGGAAAGGGTGATGAGAAACCCAGCGTGGAGATTAACCTGTTATCAACGAAGAACTGAAAGGGGTCCATAATTTAGCGTCCCATCCGGCGGACAGCGTACTCCTCTTGAAGTGCTCTCCTCATGACACCCAGGTAGGGACCGGAATGTCCCAGAAAAAAACCCTACCAACTTCAGAACTCGAACCTGGAATCTTTGGGTGAGGAACCGATTGTGTGAAAAATTACTCCTGCATACACCATCTTTGGTGACGTTCTGTCACATCTCTCTTTTTTTGCAATTTACTTTACATTTCCATTAGAATTTTCCTATCCTTTTCCTATCTAAACAAACAATCATTTTAACTCAATACAATCATGAATGTACGTATTCCATTGGCCACCCTTGTAATGGAACCAAATGGTTTCGAATTCTCCCACACAATTATGCAATAATAGTTATGAAATGTCGCCGGCATAACTCGACATTATCACTGAAGGATAACCCAGACTCCAGAGATAAAGCGAGCATAAAAAGCCACGGCTCTCATTCACCCTTAACCCCCCCCCCCCATGGTATGCATTTTTAATACGTTTGTTTCTTGTTTGCCGCCGCATAACCTCAATTCATGTCATAATGCTGAAGATAAAACAGAGAGAACGATGAGGTCACAACCTTAACCTTTGATGTCTTATCTTTTCCACTCGAAAACCAAGTTAACATGGATCCTCACTTCCAAAAGTGTTCAGTCGAGATGCACCAAGCAAATCTCTGTTACAGTTAGCGGTTGACACCGATTCTCTGTGGAAGACTATACTGATGCCAGAACTTGGGAAGGAAGACTTGAACGTTCCAATGCATAAAGAGATATTTTATTATCCGGAGTTGCCCATTCAACAGTAGAGGTACCTTTGCCCCTGTAAGAGTACCTGGGTCATGTATCCTACTTAGATACCCGTATTGGCATCAAGTTGATGGTACCTCGGGAAATATTCTCAGTGTCATCGTCTTGGACAAACATCGTATGTACAGTATTTCTCTATACGCACGGACCAATACCGGTCTCGCCAACCAGTAAATATCATGTTTTACGTCAATAATGCTTGCATGATATGCATCACTGACGTGGAAGGTATTACTTGACGAGCTATTTTGATAGATTGTTTGGACCAATCGTTCAGCTAACATTCGCTGAATCATGCTTAAGATCCTACATCCACACTATACCCTGCAAGCCATCGAATTGGCGTGTGGCTGGAGTGTTAAGGCACTAGCCGTACGTGCAGAAATATTAGTTTATGAATTCACATGAATAATCGTTAGCACATACGCAAAAACAGTCGTGTATATACACACATGCCTGACTACATACACCATGGAATAATTGTTTGAATAATTCATGAAATGTTATTGAGTTAATTTAATAATAATAATTTAATATTGTCAAGTGCTTGGGATCGATTTTGTTATGATTTCGTATCGTGGGTCGTGAAGAACGAGTACTTGACTCTGTCGGCGACTGTGTCTGTTCATTCATGTACGACCAACCTATTTTTTTTAAGTTCGGAGTCTTTTGCCACCACGGTGCACATGGAACTCAACGAAGTCAGCCCGTCGTCTTCTCCCACTCCCTCCCTCCACATACGAGGAGTGTTCACAAAATAACGGGAATTTTTAAATTTCGCGGGTTTGGAGAATCCGACTGTCGAAATTTGTTTCTTATGTTGATACACATACCCCTAAGGTATGATAAAATTTTCAGCTGTGTGCATTGTTTACTTAGTGTGTGGCAGCCGCTAAGGTTGGACGTGTTTTATGAGCTCGGCGATTTTCGTTTGTTAAAAAAAAATGGATCAAAGAATTTGTATCAAGCCTTAGTTTCGATGTCATGTCCGTAAACCCAGGTTTCATCGCCTGTTATAACACGTTTCAGTAATTCTGCGTCATCGTTGACTTCATTTAGTGACTCCTGAGCAACTTCCATTCGCCGTTGTTTTTGTTCAAAATTCAATGATTTTGGAACAAATTTTGCTGTCATGCGTTTCATACCCAAAATATCCGAAAATATATTTCGTGGCATGAGCCAATCGATATACCAACATCATCAGCGACTTCTCTGATTGTGATTCGGCAATCATTCATAACCATTTGTTTAACTTTTTCGACGTTTTCATCGGTTGTTGATGTGCTGGGGCGTCTGGGGCGTTCGTCACTTTCACGGCCCTCTTGGGGCTGCTTATGCCACTCGTAAACCCTTGATTTACTCATAGCAGACTCTCCATATGCCTTTGCTAACATTTCACCCACTTTGCTACACTTTATTTCATTTCTTACCCAAAAGTTGATACAAATTCTTTGATCCATTTTTTTAACAAAGGAAAATCGCCGAGCTCATAAAAGCACGTATAATCTTAGCATCTGCCACAGATAAAGTAAACAATGAACACAGATGAACATTTTATAATACTTTAGGGGCATGTATACCAACCATATAATAATAAAAAAATGACACTCGGACTCTCCAAACCTGCGAAATTTTTTAAATTCCCGTTATTTTCTGAACACACCTCGTATGCTCGCAAAGTTCAACCTTCGCCCCCCTTGCTCCCTCCCACCATCTAGTTTCCATTGTCACCCCTGCCCCTCACGCATGGAAACTTTTTCTTATGTAAGTCCTGCTGTTCCTTCGGTATGCCCGACCCCTTTCCACCTCGCCTTCCCTCTCTCGGCCAACTTCGATTTCAAGGCGTCACGGGGAATTTTTAGCGGAGGCGTCCTAACTGCTCTCGAAAGGCCGTGCTAATCGTCCCCACTCCTTACGTCCCCGCCGCCCAAGCACTACTCCGCTCCCTGTCTTTCCGTCACGCCGAGGTGCAATCGCGTTCGGCGACGCCGTACTCCGCTGCCTAGAGTGCCGAAACAAGTACGGTGCGAAATAATTTCAGCTAAAATGACGTTAAGGAGTCAAGGAATGAAATATTTTCGATGGGACGGTACTGAAGTACGATTTAAATTCATAATTTTCCGTAGCAGCTCAGTAACAGATTCTTCACCAACCCTCTTTCCTTCTAAGGATGTGTGCATGAAGATTGTGAATATTCAGCGACTTTTCTTGGGGTATTCCTTAGGAGTTCTAAACATTGCAAAGGTACCTCAGGTCCTCCCGCCGGAATGGTTTTGACAGACTTAGAACTGGCGGAATAGAAGGGTTTCTCCTACAACAAGAGGAGTGTAGAGAATCATTCCACCATTTAACTTCAACCCTTCCGGTAAATGACGCTCATTTTCACAGCAGACGCTCAAATGAATTTGTCTTGCGCAAAATATATTAGCTCAGGTATCATACGAGCTCGTATGCGTACGTGCCACATGGAGAACGAATTTCCTCTGGAAAATGGAGACGTTGAATTGCGGAACATCCTTTTTTTTCAAGACATTTAAGGTGCTATCAGCTATTTACAAGTGCCATACCAAGTTAAAATTCGGTAGCATTTCGATTCAATGAATCTGAAAGAAATGTCGTAACTTCCCCGAGATCGAGGGTCATTAAAGCATTCTGGATCCCTGCCCCCTGTGACCCGTTCAACGGCTCTATTCCCAGTCACATTTGCGCAAGTGGAAGCTCTTGTGTGCAAGCATGAAGGGGAACCTCTGAGACTATGGATGGAGAACCGGAATCCTCAATCGGACCCTCTCAAGGCGAAGTGCCGCCGTCCCTCGATGGAAGTCGTCAATTCAATGGACGCGAGATCTGATGAATAATGCCTGCTCATCTCCCCCCCCCTCCCGGCCCCTCACTGTCCTCCTGCTTTCCTCTCCCCGTCCAAAGCCTGGGGCAGTGCCCCTTGGAGGGTATTGCGTTTTATTTTACCCCCGCGTAGCGATGATTCGACCCGCCCCAAACAAGCAAGGAGCCAAAGCAACGAGAGAAGACGGTGGCAAAAGCTTAGTCACGTCCGCGGCTCTCCTAAAGGCCTCAACGACGTCTTCGGTGGTTCTCACGACCTTTCCTCGGCTTTGGACGAGTGGAGAAACTGGGAAGCGTGAAGAAAAATCATTCTACTTCGGGTTCCGAGGCATCCCAAAATGGATTAGCGCCAAGTTTTCGAAAAACGAGTCTATGGCGGTATTCATAGGTCGGCCGGCGATCTTTGGATTCTTTAAAAACGAAAATTGGAAAATCCTGGATAGAAACTTGGATAGAACAAATAAAATCACGACTCGAGGAGAATATAACATTTTTTGCATCTACAGACTCGAGTGTGTGAGCGGTGCACTGATCAAACGGTTTGCACTTCCTCATTTTCCTCTGTAATTCCTGATGCAGTAATAAGAAAACCAGAAGGTAGGTTTGGTACGTGATGAGAGCCCACAGAGTTTGCCCGGGAGTTCACCCAGTACCAAACCCGACGGCGTGTGAAATTCACACGTCAGATTAGAGGGCCCAGTTCCTTCCCCTGTGCCGGTTATGGTTTCTCAGGAAGAGCTGGTACCCGAAAAAAAGGTGGAGCTGAGAAGTGCCCAGAGAGGCTTGCCCGGGTATCGAACTCGGTCCCTCTAGTCAACGCTCTACCCCCGGATTACCATGCGGGATAATTTCATTTTCATTTTTGAAGTCGTCTTTCAAAGGACTGATTTTTTCACTGACTAATCATTTAAATGGTCTTAAATAGTTTTTTTATTATCCTTCGTAAAACAAGTTTTCATTTCTTATAACCATGAGAAAACCAATTAGAAAACATGCCATCGTCGGTCACCTTCATTCAGCTTCGAAAAATATTGTCCATCATTTGAAAATTAGTGATATGCCAACAAGTATGCCCCTCTCGTTATCAAGACACTTCTTTACTTTGTCGCATCAAAAACTGTTGCATGCAATTTTGCTAATCTGGTAAAAGGATATTCATTCCATATGCTGAGATTATTGTTAATGCGATGGATCTCGTAATTCAGTTCCAGGCGTATGTAGTAGTAACGTTATTTCAATTAGCTGTGGGAGCTTACCGGGTTGGCCAGTCACGATGTCATGGTGCAAACTTACCAGCATCCCCGGAATTTCTGACTCCAATTTCGTCTGGAGAGTGGAGGCTTTTCTCATCAAGAGTTTAATTTTTAATACCTTAAGGATGGTATGAAATAATTCCAGCTTCCCAGATGTGGAAAATCAATTGCGCAGCTAATACTTCTCGCTTCTCAACTGTTGCCATTTACAGGCTTTTTCATTAATTTTATGCGTCTGCCAACTTCCAATAAATGAAATATAGCCTGCCAATGGTTACCATATAAAACGTTAGATTGTTCATTAGTCCGTCCAATGCAACTATTCTTGGCAATGTTTTCATCTATTTGAAATCCCTGAATAAGTTCTTGTTTCTCCAAAGAAAATTGCGGTAAGAGAAATTCAGTTCATTCGCTCCAGTTAAATAATTGTTTCGCGCAGCACGCGAGCAGGTCGAGGCGGAAATGCTCTGAGCCGCGTGACCGAAGATAGAGCACACCCCAAGACGCTTCAGTTTTCTTGCGATTGCCACTCGAAGCGAGGGTATCCCCCTGCGCATTGAACATTTTATTAAGACGTGAAGTTTCGTTTTAATTTGAAAATTTCAAATATAGTCAGCAATTGTTGAAGTCCCGTCTGAGCTAGACACACGTAAGGGTGACAAAATCAAACGAACTCGAACAAAATAAGTCGAAAGTTTCCGCAGTGACTGTTTTGACATTTTATTGTACTTCTTCCCTTTTCTTCCTTCTAGAATTTGGCATTACACTTCACGAGCACTAAATTATGACTCAAATCAGGACGCTCCCGCGAACCCGTGCGAATTGATGTTTTTTTCTGAATATCTGCCTAGCCATAGCGCAATTTAATTACTCCCTGGATTTCCCGATCTTTTCCACGTTTTCCTACGTTTGAGTCAGGCGTTACCTTTTTGCTCGATTACTCGGTTATGCCAGGCTTTCGTTATTAAACCATTCCTCTTGAATAACTCTTTTGTTCCCCCCTTCCAGTGTCATTCCTTGCACCTAAACCTTACCTTTATTATGCTACCTCACTTCCATTTCTCCCTTCACTTACCACTGCATTCCAATCGGCACTTGGCAGTTAGAATTAAACTCTCCTGGGTGAAGCATAGGTGAACGATATGGGTATGGGGAATATAGGGACTAGCTGACAAAAAATTGAGATTTACTAGAAGCGTGTTGAAGAATGTTGTGACAGAAGAATGCGATGAAAAAGTCAAAGAGAAATGTTATCGTTCCCTCGTTAGACCTCATTTAGAATATGCTGCTAGTATATGGAATCCTCATGAAGTTGGATTGATAGCTGAATTGGATCGCGTGAGGCATATTTGTGAAACGTTTTTATTATAAACTGAGTAGAGTATCAAAAATTATTTATTAGAGGAGCTAAATTGGGAATCACTCACGGAGCGAAGATTAAATTAAATCAAACATTTTTCTAAATTGGAAGGATGTCTCTTTAGCGATGATGTTGAAAATGTATTATTACCTCCATCGTACTACGGTAGGCGAGATCGTGTCAATAATTAGAGAGATTAATTGTGGAACTGATAGATTTAAGATGTCATTTTACCCACGAACGATATGGAAACAGAATAGCGTTGTCCGACCGCGCTGGGGGGGAGTATTTCGTACCATGAGTAGTCTGGTGTGTAATCACCCCCTACCACGCACCTAGTGGTGGCTTGCAGGGTACCATTTATCTAATCTTGTAAAAAAATCGGGACCGAACCGGCAAATTTGTAATATGCGATCGTGAGAGAGGGATGGTCATTTTTTCCGACTAAGAGTGAGCGGTAGATCTCAGTCTAGCCCGAACACAACCATGTTGACGACTGAAATGAGCCATAAGTCAGTATAGAAGTCAGTCTGCGTGACAGTCATTCAAGTTGTGTATTCGGCTACTGACCAGAAAGCCAAGGAACCCGTTACCTCTGGTGAAATTCCCGATAAAATGCCAGGTCACGTAATTCTGGCTAACAGAGATGAATTGGGAAAAGAACAGGTCCACCTTATCTGATAGCCCGATTAATTCATTCACGGCGCTTAGTAGGAATTAAAATCTACCCTCGATTACCAATGTCTATGTGGATGAACATGAATGGAATTGGATTCCGGATGACGAGTAAAAAAACCTGGATGAATGTAAACAAAGCTTATTAAAAAGTATTGAAGTGATCTTTTTATCCCTCCCCTTAGTCTCCAATCGTTGAGGTGGTGAAAAGGTCTCTGTATTCCATCGATTCCAAGCGCTGTACTCATGGTAGCAGGGATAATTGCTTCCTTTAGGGTCACCCATACCAGATAGACTGAAAGGTAGAAACGAAAGACAGTTTTTTTTCCTCCGTGGAACCGCCTTTTTATTGTGGGAGTCGTTTTAAAAATACTGTTCAAGGGAAAAGCCTCGTAATACATACGTCAATGTTGTAGGGGATATAAAAAACCTACTTTTGTTTAAAAGTGACCAGAGAAGAGCAAAAGGGGTGATGTAAAGGGTTGAAAAAGATTTCCTCCTCTGGTAGCGGCCAAAGGCCAGAGAAGGGAGTGCAGAGAGTTTCTTCAAGTTCATCAAACAGGAACACCTTTAAAAATATAAATATTCACCAAAAAATACATACAAGGAAGGCATAGGTAAAAGTTTCAAGCCACTAAATTCTCACTAGTAAAACTTAGATTGGAAGTGGTTTGCATTGCGGCTGGCCAAAAAGATGATGGAAAGATTTCTTCGACGGTCACATCGCAAACGTCAAAAAATTGGTTCAAGAAATTAGAATTAGAAAACTGGTGCTGCAGTTTCAATTACAGTTAAGATTAGCAATGCCCATGAAATTTAATGCCTTTGTATCTGGATCAAATGTCTGGTTATGATGATGATGATGGTTATGATGTCATGATCTGGTTATGCCAGACATCCAAGTGCCTGCAAATAGTATGCTCACATGCACACATCCGTGATTTGGAAGGAAAATTAAAAATTATTAACATTTGTGTATAAATCATGAAATGTGCTACTTTAAAAAAATTATCATCACCATGATTGTAATTAATTGATTAAATCAAAAAATAAAACTCAGCAAATGTACTGATGTAAATCACCAAGAAAATAAATATTATTTATTTAATTTTCATTTTGCATGCTTAAGAAATTAGTTATTTTTGTAATTTGTTGATAGTAATTGTTTATTTATTACTTTTTTGGGTATCTACTAATGGTTACAAGAATTTTCTAATGTATTCTATTATTTTCTTATTTCTATAGTACGAGAACGTCCAGTATGAACGATGATGGAAGTAGCTCTGGCATTGGCCCTGGGATGACACAAAGCCCCCTCGGCCAGTGGCCACATAGCTTAAGTTCCATGTTCGCTTGCTTGGGATGTACAGTTGGACTGTTCAACATAAGCCGTTTTGCTATCCTGAGTATACATTTTGGTGGTAAGAATGAACAAATTTTTTATGCATGCATTGTGGTATGAAGGAGTAATTCCTTTTAGGATAATATCAAATTGTTTAGTACTTGCACTTGTGCAATTACAAGTGGCTCAGCACAGGGGGCATTTTCCCTTGTAAAGCAGCTTAAGAGGAAATATTTTGGATGGAATGTCGGAGGAACAGAATATAGGAATTCTTTTTGTGTTCTAGCAGTCATTCCATAGCTTTTAGCAAAAAATCCTATGAACATGGATTGGAAGCAATTATTGCAGTGATACAGTGTTTTGTTTATTAGACCCTTTTATGCTAAGAATGAAATCATTTTCAGCTCAGTTTCCCCATCATTAGTATTTAATAAAGCAGATTAGAGGGTTGTGTCATTTCATGTTTGAGGCATTGTGAGTTTGAAAGTGCATTAAAGGTAACATTACGTTATCTATCCATTGTGCACAATTTCTCATGGTCACCAAAACTGATGGAAGAATAGCAAAAAGTTGGATGGAAATTTGATTTAAATACTGATATACCCTACACTGCTTTGGCTTAAACCCCAATAGTAAACTTAAATGCTTGGAAAGTTTTCTATTGCCCCCAGCAGATAGAATACTTATTAATATTATCATAAAGTAGACTGAAATAAAATTAATTAGTAAATTTCACAATTTATTTTTTACTGTCACCAGCATAAATGAGTACATATTTCATGTTCTGTTTTGGAAAATACAGCACACTGGATGATGATGTTTAAACATTGAAATCTCTGTATTGTGTTAAAAATAAATTGAAATTTTTACTAAGAATTTTTATTTCTGTCTACATAAATATGGAATTTCATAAATTTAAAGCTTCTACAGTCAATAATTTTTTTATTAATAGTAATTTCATAACATTCTCTACTTACTGAAGAACAAGAAGCAGGTAAAAACTGCTTCTTGGTTCAAAAATACACTTCCAGAGGCATTTTTAACTTCATTATTGACATATGGTAAAGAGAGATAGTATTGATTTGTATAATATATTAATGAATAATAATCTCTACTCTATTAGCACCTTCACTAATTTGTCATGAATCCTAGAGCTAAAAGTTAATTAATTCTGTGATCTGTTTAATTCATGATGACTTTTTCCTAAACCATGACATGCACCCATCCTAGCTTTAAAACGATGCTGCTCAGTTCCATGCATGGTTAAAGGGGCTTCAAATCAATTGTGTTTCAATTCATTAATGAAATTCCATTTATGTTATTGGTGTCAGGAATTCCTCTCGAAGTATGCTTCATTCTCCAAGAGCTAGGTACAGGAGAGAATTCCAAGAGGGTAAAGTGCAGACAACAGTTGTAGAAAATAAAATTATGTACGGCATTTGTTTCAGGTGTATTTTCATAAAACCTGTATATATTGTGGAACCTCCTTTCAAATCCTTCAAAGCTGATTGCTACCTTCAAGTATCCTTACTTCACCTCATATCTATGAAATCGTAACTGCATATTGATATTCTGTCCCTCTTTCCACTTTACATTCAAAAAGAATTTTACTACAGCCATCTCCATATTGGCTATAATCATAGCCAGCATTGAACTTTGGTCTAATTTCTTTGAAGTGATGTTCAAGTTCTATCAGCTGCTTCATCTTTTCCTTTGAGAAGGTTATACAGCACTTGTTTATACTGTTTCTTCATCCATTCATTGTCCCTTAAACTCTCTGCTACCTCTATAAACCATTACCATTTTTTGGCATGTTTCCATTCCTCACCTCTTGGAATATAGTGCCTTGATTTTTTGACATTGTACATTTTGTACATTAATTTAGACACTTTATCTCTGATCCACGTTTTTTCACGAAAGATTCATCAGCCCCTGAGCTTCCAGAATTACACTGTTCATATGAAGATAATTTTCTTCGGTCAAACCTGAATTGTTGATATTCCAATTCTTCTGCTAGTACAATTACAATTAGGTATTCAGTAATTTATTGCTGCACATAGCAATTCTTACTACAGCAAAGTTGGGTCTATATAGGTACTGATAGGAATTATTTCCTTTGACCCCATATGAATGGTCACATTGACTGAACACTTTACTTAGAATCATGACATTGGATATTTAAGTTATTGAATTTGCCTCAGCCAACAGATCATACTAAAACAGATTTTTAGCACAGAGAAATTGGTCATTTGGGGTTGTCCATTTAGGCTTTTCTTTATTACACCGTGCACTTATATGTGGGTACAAGAGGTCCAGGTACTGACGGATGCTAAGAAATTAATTCAACGGTTTATTAATTCTAATTGGACTTCCCTGCTTTTCGTATAATTAGAGTTCTTCAATTATGTTCTGAATCTTTTAATGTACGATTCCTTAAACAGAAAATATTGTCACGACTGACAGCAAATATATCCAGCTGAAGTCCTTGGATACCCCTAATTCAAACTTCTTAATTTCTAACACTACTATGGAAATACTTTTAATCCTTAAAAATAAAACTTAAATGAATTAGTAACATGTTTGGTGGTACACATACATCTATGGCAAAAAAGCCATTCTAAAACATAATACCACTTTCAAAGAAGTTGTTTCTTTTTCTCTTCTAAGAGTTGCAAGAGCCTTTTATCGTCCTTCTCTTTCATTGCTCTAATACATTCTTGTATCTCTTCACGATGCATTTTACTTTCTGGAGGATATAATTCCCTTCTCACACTAGTAACCCAGTCTTCAAAAAGTTCAGCTTGGTTAAAAAGGTGAAATAAGGTTACTGGGAAGGCCATGTAAATGGCCATTTTTGTTATTTCCATTTTCCATCCTCCCATTGCTTTGTTCGAAAAATTTGTTGGATACTTGGAGTAATGATGATACTTCGTAGGAACCACTGCATCGACCGGCTACGTTGAGGCAAGACACACATTAGAAGTATCTACCTGCTGGAATACTATGTCGTTTGTTTTTTCCTCCTTTCCCACCAGCCATTGGTTCTTCATTGTTTGTTTATGTCCCAGTGCCATCTTGCTTTCTCATCTCAAAATACGAGGTTTTATTTGATCAGTAAATAAAGTAATGTTTATGCATATATTTTAATAAGATGTCATTCATATGAATTCCCAATATACTAATTCTTGCATTATTTCATTTGCAGCCAATTTCATCATTCAGTTCATCATCCTTTCGTTAATATTTGGAATTCCACTCTATGCATTTCATGTGTCAGTTGGGCAATATTTGGGTGCTGGTGTCATTGATATGTGGAAAATATCACCAGTATTTCAGGTATGTAATTACTTTAAATAATCTGAACTATACAACTTTAAAACTTCACAGTCTTCAAAATATTTCATTTGTCTCTCTGTTTAACATTTTCAAGGAATTATTGACACTCAAATAACATAATAATCAAAATATTTAAATACAAATAATAAAGCAATTTCAAAAAAATACCAAACTTTCTATTTTTAATAATTAATAATTTTTTTAATAAAAACTTGAAAAATCTTTAAGAATTTTTGCCGAGCTTTTAAAAATTCATTATTGTCTCATTTCTTCCTTTAGGGAATAGGAGTGGCACTTTTAACATCACAAGCTCTGTTAGGGATTTATAGTATTATAGGAGTTTCTTGGATGTTTGTATACTTCAGGGATTCCTTCATCACTAAACAAGATGTTTATCGATGGGCAGAGCCATTTGAACTTTATCGAGAAGGTAAGTAAATATAATTATGCATATTTAAATTTTGGTTTTAATTGAGGTATATATTCTATTCTTCAAATGGACAATCCGAAGTTTTCATTTCATTATAAATGTCATATTCCTGTGTACATAAATAACTACAGTTAGATATACCATTTTTGTTTTTTTCCAGAACAGTAAGCTTGAACTAATGTTTTCCTGAAATTCATCTTGTTTCAGGTAGTCCAGTTGCTCATAATGGAACTTTTAAACTAGAAGAAACTGTTCCTGATTACTTTAGGTAATTTTCACATGTCATTTGCATGTGCATACTACATATCATTATTATAACCTAACTTGAATAAATGTGTTAAATCAATTTAAATAACTTAGAATTTTTGCTCAGATTATTTTTAGTGATATCCTCATTATCATTGTAGATAGGTACTAAGAATTTGGACATTAGGTCCTTAACATTGTACATATTTTGATAGCTACTTAAGCTTAAGATCCTGTAGCTATATCCTGTACAAGTTCAGGGATTTTTTTGGTTCAGGTTCAGTTTTTAAAATCCATATATATACACATTCATAGCTGAAATCTCTTTACTGTGCACTCAAATATTTCATTGAAATTAATAAATAAATTCATTTAAAATACCTAAATTTTAATTTGTTTTGTTTTATAAATTTTTGTCTATAATCTAAAACTATTATCTAAATGTATATTTCTGAGCAATTTTTTGTCAGTGCCTTTGTTGTTTTACAGAATTAGTAAGAAATCCTTTTCCCCAGGGAAGAACAAGAAAATTTTTGTTTGGCTAAGGAACCCATCCATTATAAAAATTTGGGAGCATGACCATTATGAGATTTTATTATTAGGTTCTCCTATGCATATTTCAATTAGATGTATAATGATTAAATACAATGATAAATTGTTTTTCAGTGGTGTAGTGCTACAACGACATAACCTGCCTACAGCAGAGAGTAGTTTTGGACATCTGAAATTTCAATTAGTATTCAACCTAGCAGTTGTTTGGATGATCATCTTTGTTTGCCTTTGCAAAGGTAAGTGTAAATAAAGTAATGCACAAGTGCATACTATCTTCAATAATCAATAGACTGTGATTTTCAAAGGGACTTAGCTTTATCAAACTTCTTGTTATCCATGTTATGTTAAGAAATGAATGGAAGATAAAAGAATTAATAATGTTGGAGAATTTTTATTATGCTGGATATTCATAGACTCAACCATAAATATTGTTTGAAATTCTCTTTACTAATGATCTTCACAATTAATAAAACTTTGGCTGCCGAAGGTTCAGTGACAATTAATGTAAAATAATTAACCATTTAGGTAGATAATTCAATTTTGAATTACAATCCAGGCCTGAGTTCAGGTCTATATACCCCTATATATCTAAATCCAACAGTTATTTGCACATTGAGAAATACAATCGGACACATTTCAAAATAATATATTTTCTCTCTTTTTTAAAGGCTTGAAATCATATGGTAAGGTGGTGTATGTGTTTGCACCATTATCCATCCTTTGTATAATAGTGGTGTGCACAAAAATGTTGGGAATAGTTCCCTTTGGAGATCCAAGACGTATTTTTCGAGAGACTGTATGGAATGAGTTCTTCCTAAATAGCAAGGTAAGCAAGCGTAATCAGTAGAAATTGAGTGATTACTATTATTCAACTGCGTGAAAATCCTTTGAAATGCTGATGCTCACAGCAATTCTCATTTTAACTCCTTTTTTTATTAATATGCAATTTAAATCTTAATGTTTGAATAAAATGTATTTTTCAGTTCAGATATTATTGATATATAATGGGTACTCACTTGAACTTTTGTCATTGGTGCTGACCGCTCATCAAACTATTTTATTCATTCTCTAAGTGCTGGCTGGCTGCTGCCACAGAGGCATTTTTTACTTGGGGCCTCCTTGGTGCATCAGCCATGCAGATAGCTTCCCACAATGCAGGCATTGGAGTGGGTCCAGGAAGCAAGAAGAAGAACAGGCTCCACAAGGACACCATCATAGTTGTCTGTCTTACTCTTCTCATTCTCATCCTCTCAGCATTTCTTGGGAATGTGTGTGTCCGGTTGCTCCATGTGAAAGGAGGCTATGACTACATGCCCAGTTCATTTGGTGAGTTTCTAAGTGTTCCACTTAATTTGGAGTAGTTACAGGATCTCTAAAACAGAAGGAAATTATTATTAGTTAATATTATGAAACAAACATTACGAAGTCCTCTATGGATGTGAGTGGGTGAGATAGGTTTTAATACGGAGTGATTAAAGGCCAGGGAAGGTAACAAAATGATGACTGACAGGCATCATCATAGGTCATTTGCCATGTTTGGTAGGTCCATAGAGGCCTTTTCTCCACCATATTTAACATAGGCATATTTTTTATATAGGCCAAAAGGGGAGGTCGTTAAAAACATGTGCGAAAGAGCATAAACGCTGTTTTAGGAATTGTGACCTCAAGAAATCGCACTTCGCAAAACATCTGTGGGAAAACAACCATGAGAGTGATTTCAACCCAGAACTCTTACACTAGATGGACAAAGAGATGAGGATGGACAAGTGGGAGGAGCTTGAAATTAGAAAGAATTTAAAAATGGGTCATTTGGTGAACGAATTATTGTTTGAATACCACCCCCCAATCATGGAGGTACCCCTTTCCTTCACCGAAAGACACAACAACCCACCCCTCCCCCGCCCCCACTGTTAACCCACCACCCCTATCCTCCTTCCCATTTACACCAATCACAACCCGATTTTACCCCTCTTTTTTACCCCCTCTCTCACCTACTCCACTCTCCCTAATAAATGCTATATAAACGAGCCGCAGCTGGTTTTATTTTTGTACCTGATGATGACACCTAAGCATTGAAACTAGTTGTACGAGAATAAAGAACAGTGGATGTATACATTGTGTTCTTAATAAAATAAATCTTCTGCATAGGTTAAGTAGCCATGCACCTACAATTCCCATAAATCTTTTATTTCAGAGAAAATATCCACTTACCCCTTCCTGAGACCAATGGAGCCAATCAATCACCATGGGGAGTCAACTATACCTCCACTGCTAACCACACCTCCTAGGTATATGACTCATGTACCATTGGTGGCAGGGGTCCAGGTAGCAGTCCCATGGCCACCAATGACATTTGAGGGAAGTTATAGTAAAGAAATTGAGTTTCTCCGGGACATGGTGACCACTGAGAGGAGTGGTTACCAGTCCCTCCGAATAGCAACGGAATTGGCTCCTGCTGCTTTTGCTTTCCTTGGGACAACCCAGTTATCTCCATTTTGGGCTGTTCTCTTCTACTTCACGCTGATACTATTTGGGATTGGCCAGCAGGTATTTAAACTTATTGGAGTGGCATCTAAGTGCATGTATATTTTATCACTTTTTTATACAGCTCATTTTAATTGGATTCAATTCAAACTTGTCTTATGTTACAGAAAAATTAGTTTCTGGAAACAAAATAAGCCGTTTAACTTAATGAAGCTATGTTAATGTTAATTTTGTTATGGGATTTTATATTTTATGGTATGGGCATTTTATAATGTTGTTTTTGTTATGGGTCATGTTAATGCATTGTTATGGAAAAATTTCCTAACAAATTATCCTCAAAAATCATTTTTCTGTACCAAGTATTGATATTTTATAGAGTTTTTTGTATGCTCTATTGACTCATTTCGTATGCTCTTCTGACAACGCTGAGTGGCACTGTTTATGCTCCATCATAAACTTTTTTGCCATTACACTTAAGTTCTGATTCATTATGAATTTCTCTTCCAGCTGGCCATTTGGCATTGTGTTATTACTGGTATAACAGCAATAAATACTAAAAAACTGAGAACTTGGGAGACAACAATAACATTTTTTGCTTGTGCTTTTGGATTTGTATTGGGCCTGCCAATGACAACTGAGGTAAGTGAACCTAGAGAGTCAGAATGAGCTTGTATAATTATGCATTGACAATATCATATTTTCATATAAATTTTAAAAAATACCGAATGAATGGAAAAAAATTTATGGACATCCATTTTAGCTTGGGATATTTGCTGAGCATTTCCTGGATTACTGTCTCGGCTGTGGATGGTGGATGATGGCAATATACCTAACAGAACTTGGGTCAGTACTGGTGATAAGGGGAAGGCCATATGGTGGAGAAAATGTAGTCACAGCATTATTTCCTTCACTCCGTCAAATGCAACACAACACATCAGTGAATCAGAGGAGGGCCCGGAATCAACTGCAACCAACATGTTTGGCTACTTGGGCAGCCCCTACATTGGCATTTGCTTGGAATGTAATGCTACCAGTGGCCCTTATGGTATAGTATCTCCAAGTTACATTACATAATCATTAATATTGAAACATTAGTATCCACAATTCTAGGTTGGTTGTTGTTGTCCCAATGAAGATGGATTTTATGAATATGGAGTGATAATGAAGCCTTGTCAGGTTTAATAATGAAATTCTAAGTCACATAGAATAATGGTATCAAAATACAGCATGTCTTACTCCAAAACAATAACAATTTTATTCATCAACTAAGTCATTGCAAAAGGTGGCCATCTTTTGGGTTAACTAAGCTTTCAGGGTCCTCCTTTTTGAGGTTGATTTAACTGTTAGTGTGATAAGTTCATCCCATGAGCATTTACACACTTTTACCAGTGACTTTTCCATGACTCAAAGGCTCCCTGACAGGCCGATTCCAGAAGGTCCTTATGGGTACATGCGTAAGCTTCTTTGGTGGCACTTAGGATCCCATGATGGCATCCTTTGAGGGAGGATTTCACTTTTGGGAATAGGAAATAGTGTACTGGTGCCAAGTCGGGACAACACCAGCAGTATGTTGGGTAAGGGAGTTGGGGAATCGTCATGATGTCGTTTTTTGTCAGATAGTTGGTTAACCTGGGAGCAGGTGCGGCAGGGTGCCTTCAGGACGAATTTAGGGCAGATCTTTCACATCATCAAATTTTCAGTGGTAGTGGTGTGCACTGTTGAAGGTCAGACCCCCCACCACTAAGCCTGGATAATGCAAGCACACTGTGATGTACAGCCACATCAGGAAAAAATTGTTCCCAATACTTTTTATCCATACCATGTATGTCCTGCAGTTCACATTTCTGTTAAAATTCACTAGTTTCTCCTGGGATTCGTTTCTAATGAATATTCTTCTGTATACTCTGGAACCCGCACCATTTGTCATATTCTTGAAATGTATGAATACTCGGACTGTCAATTATGTGAATTAAGCTAAAGGCTCTTCTGTGATCTTATGTGTGTGGCCTTTGGGGCGTATGTTATGCAATAGATAATTTTTTCCATTCATTTAGAACTCTCAAAAATTATGTAAGAGCTCTTGGACATCTTAGTGCATCCAAAATTCCCTGTAAATACTAACTACAGGCTGGAAATTAATTAGTAATATCACATGTAAGCTTCATATCTCAAAGTTCCTGTAGTTCATACATCTTCAGGGTCTAAGAATACAAGCTTTGAATTCCTATTCAAAAGTGTTGCTCATCAGGTGCGAATAAGAAAAAACTTTTCTCTGAGACTCCTTAAGATCGATCAACATTTTGAAATCAAGAATTGAAGAAAGAATGGCACTTTTTTGATGTACTGCTGCCTTGTATTCCTTCTCTATGGGCACAGCAATACAAAACACAATCATCATCAAATTTGCATACACTGCATTTGTTATCAGTAAACATGCAAATGTGGCATATACTGATTGAACAGCCCAAAAATTTGTCCAAAATTCATAAGAATTCACATAGCATTTGTAAAATTTAGTGATATGCACTGCTACTGGGAATATGATTGGTTTTTTTACTGATGCAGTGAGTTGACAATTCATGCTATCTACTCTCAAAAGGCTGTATGCCTGTCTGGAGGTATGTTCTTATGGGACCAAGTAGGACAAACCTAGTTTTCTCCTACTTCGGTGTTGCACCAAGTGATTTCTTACTTATATTGCTTGATAAAATACTTTAAACATCAGCATAAAAATAGGTGCTAATGTCACTACTGTCTGTTGACATCCAGAAATATGTTTCTATAATTGACTATAAAAATAGTATATTGCAAGATGTAATAGTCCAAGATGTAGTACTCTATTTGAATCACCCAAGTAAGTATTAAAATACCTACAGGTACCCATAGATTAATTATTTTCTTAATATTTGAATTTATTTTTCAACATAATAATTTAACTGTAGATATTGCAAGACAAGAAGTGCATTCACAAATTTTTTTTGGGAAGCTTCCACTATTGTTAGTTATTTTTGTTGTCTGAATAAGAAATTTTATCTTAATTAAAAGACCACATCATGCTTAAAAAATCACACTGTTCTGTGGCCATATCTCAGTAACTGCATATAATTTTCAGTTCTCTACTGCTCTAATGAGTTTGATATCCATGGAGCCAATGTTTCATTTCTATACTATAAAGTTTTTTTTACAAGTTCATGTTTAAAATTACAAATTGAGATGTATTTATTTTTTTAGGTTTATGTTAACTTTAGGGAAACAGTGGATAATGATGAATTTACAAGCAAATTTTATAGAAACTAAATGCATGATCATTATAAGTAACTAAATTCCTGCCTATAATTGCTAAATTATTTCATCATTCATTTAATTAAGAAGACTGTTTGCATACTGTTTGTGTCTATGTCATTTCTAATGCATTCAATTTAATATTTTAACTTATTTCTTCCAAATCAGGTTCTTGCTATTACAGCTTTCAAAAATGGCAACTTTCAATCTCTGTATAACTGGTCTGAGGCTAACAGCAGTGGTTCAAGTCATCGTGGATTTGAAGACCCATTCATCTTCCTTCGTGGAGAAGATTTTGAGCATACTGTTAATCACAGTTATTGGCCAATCTGGGCTCGCCAAGTTGGCACTTTCCTACAACTTATCCCACTTTTATCCATCCCAATAATCGCTCTAATCCAAACGATAAGATACTTATCATCTGGGTCACCTGATCTTTTTGAAGTGAGTTAATTTCATTTTTAAATTAGGATCATTGTTAACAGATTATTTTTTAAGTGTGTCATAAAATACCTGGCTGAGTGTTATGTAGGCAAAGGCTATCAGATATATATTTTTTTTTTAGGTAATCTAGCGGTTAAGGTAGGTTTTTTGGATGGACCCAACTATCAAATAAACATTTTGTGACTCCCCACCTAGCAAACTAATCTATATCAGGTCCCTCTTCATCTCGGTGTACTTCTTTCCTCCCTTCATCTCGTCTAACATCCCTATCCTGTTCCTACCCTTACCTCGCTTGCCCAACATTCTTCCCTCTATTACCCTCTTCAACATTCCACTACCGCTCAATACGCCCTTCATCCATTTTTCCTGCCTCCATAGGATTTCTCTCAACAAACCCCTCTCCTCCCCCACCATTTCTAGTACTTCCTCATTTGTTTTCCTTTCGGTCCATTTCACCTTTTCCATTCTTCTCCACACCCACATTTCAAAAGCCTCCAATCTACGTCTATCCTCCTGCTTCAGCGACCACGTTTCCGCGCCGTACATAGCTACGCTCCATATCAGAGTTTTTACGAGTCTTGTCTTAACATCCCTACTCAACGTCCCCGTCATCAACTCCCTCCTCCTTGAGAAAGCCTCCTTGCCTAGCGCAATTCTTCTCCTTACGTCCCTACCACTTTGACCGTGTTGGTCCAAAACACTTCCGAGATATGTAAACTGTTCTACCTGCTCTATTTTTTCCCCTCCTATTTTAATATTTAGCTTAGCCTTTTTCTTTCTGGAAAATCGCATAACCTTTGTTTTATTAATATTTATTCTCATCCCATATTTATCGCACTGAACCTCCAATTCACTCAACAATGCTTGCAACCCCTTGGCTGACTGAGCAACTAATGCTTGGTCATCAGCAAACCTAACCGATTTTACGAATTCCCCTCCGACTTTCATTCCTACCTCCAGTTCTTCCCATGCCTCTTTAATCATTTCCTCTACATATACGTTGAACAGTACCGGTGACAATGGGCAACCCTGCCTTACACCTCTTCCTAACACTGCCCATCCGGACTCTCCGTTCCCCACTCGCACCTGAGCAGTCTGAGACATGTACAGGTTGCGGATCAGTCTCCTGTCCCTCCAATCCATTCCTATTTTCTGCAATACACGCATTAATTTTTCCCAATTCACTCTATCAAACGCTTTTTCGAAATCTACAAAACAGGCAAAAACGTCCTGATTGTATTCTATATTCCTCTCGACTAGTGATCTCATTACTGCAATGGCATCACGCGTACCTCTTCCTTTCCTAAACCCAAACTGATCATCCCCTAAGTAATCATTTGCCTTACTCTCTATCCTTTTGTTGATGATCCTGAGAATAACTTTAGCTGCGTGGGATATCAAACTTATTGTTCTGTAATCCTCACATGACGAAGCCTTTGCCTTTTTTGGAATAGGAACTAACACTGATCTCGCAAAATCTTCCGGCCAGATTCCTTCCTCATAGATACTACGAATCAGTCCATATATGGCCTTCTTCCCACCTTTCCCTAACCAATTCAACATTTCTACAGGAATATTGTCCACCCCCACAGCCTTATTTGCTTTCATCTCTTTTAATGCCCTTTCTATTTCATCGTCGAGTATGCCTGGACCTAAGCTATCTTCTTCTACGTCATGTTCCTTTTCTATGTCTAACCTTGTCGGCCTAAGTTCTTTACCATACAGTGCTTCTATATATTCCTTCCATCTCTCTTGGATTTTTCCTGGTTCAGCTATTATCTTACCCCATTTATCTTTGACTGTTAGCACAGATCTTGCCTTCTTACTTCCCGATAATAACTTAACCTTGCTGTATAGAGCACCAATTTCACCCTTCTTCTGTAAACTTTCCATATCCTCGCATTGCGTTTTCCACCATTCTTCTTTTGCTTTATTTGTGGCCCTTCTCAGTTTATTGTTTAACTCTTTGTACTTCATTTTGCCTAACTCTGTGTTTACATTTTTCCATTTTCTTCTCTCAGTCATCTTTGCAATCATCTCCTCCGTTACCCATGGTTTCCTTATCCTTTTCCCATTAACGGTTCCTATAGTGTCTTTAGCGGCTTCCAATATCCCTTTCTTGATACATTCCCATTTTTCTTCGATAGTACTCAGTTCTTTACCGTCATCCATCATTTTCTCTATAGCCTCCTGATACTCCTTCCTCGTTAATTCATTTACTGCTTCTAAATTCCATTTTTTAGCCCGCCGCCCTTGCCTTATCTTCTTGAAACGAACATTACATTTCATAACAACTAAATTGTGGTCAGAGTCCGCATCCGCTCCTGGGAAACTGTGCGAATTTATCACACTGTTCCTAAACCTGTGCCTAACCATAATATAATCTAACTGATACCTTTCTGAGTCAACTGGCATTTTCCATGTATACCTATGCCTTTTGTGGTGTCTAAACCATGTGTTAGTGATGACTAACCCATGTCTCCTGCAGAATTCAATTGCTTTCTCCCCGCGTTCATTCCTTGTGCCTAACCCATAGTCCCCCACCTCACCACCATCTCTTCCTTCGCCTACCGTCGCATTCCAATCCCCCATCACTATCAAATGTTTCCCTGCAGGAACACTCGCGATGATATCCTCTAACTCATCATACATCCTATCGACTTCTTCCTCCTTGTGTTTGCTCGGTGGCATGTATACCTGAATAATGACCAAGTTCGTCGGCTCTGCTTTAATCTCTACGAGTAAAATTCTATCTGTCGCTTGCTCTATGTTGACTACGCTTCTTCCTACCCCTTTATTTAAAATTACGGCAACCCCTCGTTGGCTCTCGTCCCCGCCGCTGTATATTACTCTATAATTGTCACTCCAGTAATCCCCGCTATCCTTCCATCTCACCTCGCATATGCATATATGTATATATATATATATGCATATATGTATATATATGCATATATGTATATATATATATATATATATATATATATATATATATATATATATATATATATATATATGCATATATATATATATATATATATATATATATATATATATATATATATATATATATATAAATTCACTGATAAGTCATAACAAACACAGAAACCAAAACACAAAAGAGGAAAAACTCACTGGTTCTCGAATTTTCGGTGGTCCAACCACCTTTCTCAAGAGGAATTAGGAACAGAACTGGTTCTGAACTAGTTCTGTTCCTAATTCCTCTTGAGAAAGGTGGTTGGACCACCGAAAATTCGAGAACCAGTGAGTTTTTCCTCTTTTGTGTTTTGGTTTCTGTGTTTGTTATGACTTATCAGTGAATTTACATTACACGTTTGTGGGTTTTCCAAAAAAGTGTATATATATATATAACCATAAACACAGTAATCAACCCGAAGGTTGGTTTAGTAGGTGATGGTAGAGCTCACCCATGTACCAAGCCCGACGGCGTGTGAATATTCACACATCAGGGTAGGGGGGCCAGCTCCTTTCCCTGTGCCGGTTATGGTTTCCCAGGAAGATCTGGTACCCGAAAAATCAACTAGCTTGGGTGGAGCTGCAGGTGCCCAAAGTGCCTTGCCCGGGAATCGAATCTGGGACCCTCTGGTCAGCAGTCCAACGCTCTACCCACTAGACCACCGCAACCGGCATATATATATATATATATATATATATATATATATATATATATATATATATATATATATATATATATATATATATATATATATTACATACATATATAAATTCCATATCTCATCTCATATAGTGAATTTTCTCAAATTAGCAGCCCTAGACAATGTCATTGGTTTTCCAACTTCTTTGGAGAATTTATTATTACTGCAGTATCATTACCCTAGCTTTGGAAATTAACAGTTTATACCAAATTTGCTTGCCAGTTAGCTCACAGAAGGCAAAAGCATGAGAGTAGAAACAGAATCATTAATGAAACTCGTAGATTTTTTTTGGCTATAAAGATTGATTGATATATTATGATTGGTCGTTGATTGATTGAATGTTACTTTTGTTATGTTAAATTTGTGTTCAATCAACTCTCTTCAATAATTAATTATGATAAATGATCCTGTTCTATCCGTAATTTTCTGCAATGTATCCTATAAACTACATGAACATGTCAATCATGTCTTAATATACCTAAGAAATGGGCCAATTCCTCTTTGTTTTTGATATACCTGTATAGATATCCTAGATAATGTGGCTCTCAATTACTCTACCCTTAATTAGTCTGTCAATGAGTCTTCTTCGATTACTATTGTAGTATAAAACTGGCCAATTCATTCATTATATGTGAAGTACCATGAGTCATGCATGACTTAGTAGCGGTGTAAAATAGATACATAACATTTATGATATTTTTACTTCAGGGTACATTTATGAAAATCTTCATCTGTCTGAAAGTCTCCATCTCCATCAGATGAAGCATTGAACACCTTTTATGTTACATTCAATACTGATGAATACAACCAGTTCCATGGCTGTGGAACTTATTTTTTTCCACATCTGTGCCTGTAATACTAATCTGTTGTATTTTTATCATATTGTTTTATCATGTTATCTTTTGAACTCAATTAAAGAATAATGTTTTACAATTTTCAGAGAATACAAGCACTTTACTGCCCATACCCACATACCTCTCGAAATAGATATATGGATCAGTCACAAGGAACAACCACTCAGAGGGTTGGAAACACAGAAAGGGTTACTGGAGGAGCATCCAGGAGTGAAGGAAACTCAAATGGAGCCACTAATGAAATAGGTGTCAATAATTTTGAAGACCCACCACCAAAGTACACACCCCCACCTTCATACACAACTGCCACTGGTGCCAGGTATGTATTGAACTTGCCATGGGATTAATGTGGCATGAATACATGTATATTACCTAAATATTTTATACACAGGTAAAATACCTTCACTGTAATTAGGATAGAGAAATTAGCTGAATTCTAGTTATTAACTATTAACA
Organism: Hetaerina titia; assembly: GCA_037158775.1. Lineage (NCBI taxonomy): Eukaryota > Metazoa > Arthropoda > Insecta > Odonata > Calopterygidae > Hetaerina > Hetaerina titia. The sequence continues at coordinate 104,029,021 of CM073768.1, forward strand.
TCATCATATTTTTCCATGCCCCATTATGACACATTATTGTACCACACTGTAGATAATGGAATATATGTTGCCAAGTATTCTTAAAGAATCTTGATTATTTATTTAAAAACTATGGAACCAAGTTTGTAAAAGAGAAAGTATCCTTTTATGTAAATAATGTACTTTTAAATAGTATGAGGGTAGAAAACTCCTCATGAATCCGTTATTGAAATGGCTATCAAATGCTTGGGAAATTAATTAAGAATGTATCTATATTTTTTTGACCCTTTGAGATGATTGTTTAGTGTACAAAAAAGAATTTTTCCATTATATCCCTTTATGCTAGAACCTATACACTAATGTATTGTTGAAATTTTTTACCACTCTAGAATTGCCAAGCTCTTGAGGCAAAGTTTTCGTCGAAGTATGCGACGCCTGACTAATGTGCTAGGAGAAGCAGGCAGTAGTCAGGTAACTACTGCAGAAGTAGTAATTACCAGACAGGAAGTTTCTGCAGATAGTACTAGCTGGAACACTACAAGTGCTCATCCACAAAACCGCCTCTCTCTCCAGCCTGTCTCATCATGTACAAGTGTAGAACAAGAAAATGAAACCTCAACGTCACCTCTGCCACCTCCTGACTATGCTTCAGTTCTCATTGAAATTCAACAGTCCCTACAGCATAGCTTGCCACAGGTGTGTTTAGTGCTTAATTTTAATATTTTCTATCACTAAATCCATAGCTTTGTCAAAAGGTCATCATGACTAATAAACTTCATCTGTTAAACCATTTTGGTAGAACAACTGTGATTCAAATGATCTTGTATTTTAAAAGTGAAGTTTTTTTAGTAAAAGAACATGATTTTCATATACATACAAAGAGGAAATTTGTGATCACGATAGTAACAATACTTGAATGGTCTTTATGGATTTTTTAGTCATCTTTAACTAATATTAATTTTCTAGCATTGCTACCAGTTGAAGTAATTCTGTTTCTTTATCTCTATATTTATCTTATTATTCTTGCTGAATCCCAAATGGCAGTCTACATGTAAAAAATGTTGATCAGTTTGGCAGAGTAAGAAATTATGAATAGGAGGACATGAAGACAATGAGATGAATTTTTGGTGATTGGCTCCATTTTAGTGGCCATATTTGTAAATATATAATTGACCAAACAAGTGATAATGAAGTGGAATACTGGGTGTTGATGAAATTAAAAGACAAAATTAAAAATGAGAAATTATATATTTACTCTAAGATGACAAGGTTTATTCACATATACATTTTATTTTCAAGCCTTTTATTAATGGGATAAATCTAAAACCTTAATTATTTTTCACTTTTATGAATACTGTAGACACCCTACTTATATAATTTAAACTTTAATTGTAGAGCAACAATGAAAACGTGATTGAAGCTCAAAGCACAGATGAAACCTTCACTGAGCTTCGAAGAGGTTCTGCAGTGAGGAGAGGAACTAACATGGCTCACTCAACTGGTCGGCTCCGTGTGTCTACAACAACAGCTGAAAGAGTGGCAACTCTTCTGAGGAGTAGTGGGCGAAGGCCCAACCATGGTCAACAAAATACCTCAACCGAAATACCCGGACCTGCATGCCCAGTGACCTCCACTTCAGCAACACACCAACCTCCAAGGAGATCAAGTTTCCGAGGTTCTACAGGTTTATCAGGACCCAACTCAGGGAACAACATCAAGCCATCTGAAAGTGCAGAGTGCTTGGTAGACAGGGCTGCTCCTATTCATGAAGAGTGCTCAAATTCTGGCTCTGCCATGCATGGAAATGGAGGAGAAGTGAACTTTGCTCTTGATACTCAGTGCACATCAGCAATATAAGGTGGATGCAAAAAACAAACTTGCAGCTTTCCATAAGCTGTACCTTCAGCTTGTGATATAGTGCAAATTCCATTCATTCAAGTATGCATGTGTGTATGCTCCAAATGCACATGTTTTGTGATTTCACATTTCAGAGACTGTATACAGGACAGCTTGTTCCTATTTAAAGTTGCATTGTCCAAGATCACTAAATAGATGAATAATTTGAGTATTGCTTTAAAACATGAATGTAATGCGACAAAGAGATGGGACTTTAATAATTGCCATTCTCATAACAAATAAATGAATGCAATAAATATAATAAATGATTGATAAGGCCAACAATATTCTGCTACAGCTACATTCTCACTATGAATGGACTAATTTAACTATCTTTATGGTCTGAAACTTTTGTGCCATTTCATAATGTTATTTACCCACCAATTTGGTGCCCTATCTAGTTTATCATTCTATAAGCTATGTGATTATCAAATTCAGATCTTATTAATCTAAAACAAGAAGTTATAAGTACCCATATCAGTCAAATACAACTTGTAGCAAGATGTTACATGATTCATTATTTATTGCTGAAAAATGGTAGGACCTAAAATTTTTAGCACAAACTATGCCAAAGCTTTATTAAAATATTCAAATAATTTGTATTGATAAAGCTGATTGTATATAATTTTGTAATTTTCTGTACATATTGGCAAAAGTTGTACCTACACTTATTTATGAGACTGATAGTAAATACTCTCACGAAGAGTATTTTTAGCAGTGATGTAACTATTCAACTTTTATATTCATACAGATTTGTGTTAGCTTTGTAATAAAGTCATTACAGTTTAATGTATTTCTTTAATATAAAACTACTGTGGACATCAAATGTGTTATTCATATTATTCCAAAGAGAAATTGCATGATAAACATTAAATTTGGTGAAGATGCAGACGGAAAATATTTAGGAGGAGTGGCCACGGAGTTGGATGACTTTTTCAGAGAGATGCAGTACAGCTACCTAGTAATTTGATAGTTCTTGGGAAAATATGTTGCAGAGAAAAGATCCTATAAATTTCTCATTCAATTATTTTGTAGCAAAATCAACCTTTTCACATTAGGGGTATGAGTCAATATAACTAGAAGCACAAAGTCTTCAAAAATGAATTTTAAGCTTTGAAAACCTGACTCAAGAAACATCCTCATGACTGGCCACCCTGGATTTAGTATTACTGAAAATTTTGAAACATTTTCAAAATATTTTGAACTGCAAGTAACACTAACAGTTGGGTGTGAGAGTGCTTTAATAAGTGATTTTGGACTAGAAAATTGGTAAATTTTGTAAGCATTTGTCAAATTGTAAAAACATCACTTTTCCAAACCAAACATCTCTTGGTTTAGAAGGGTGATTTTAATAAAATAAATTTTTGCAATTAATGGCAGGAAACTTCTCTTCAATTTTCTCTTGCCACTAATTTTAGTGTTGCATTTTAATTAATATATGATTTTTAGTTTGAAAGTTTACTTATAGTTTTTATGTGAATGTAAATAGATTTGGATAAAATGACTTGATTGTTATACAGCAGACATACACAAAAATATATGGATACTTTATGAATGTTCATTTTAAAGTTTTCAAATGGCTACCAAGTATCTCTGATTAAGTAGGTAGGAATTTATCTACTAATCTCCATTACTTTCTCAGGATTCGCAATATCAAAAGAAGCGATTTTTTAGGCTTAATAACGCACACAATATGTTTGAATAAAATTAAATTACAGCCTCTTATTTGAAGTTATGTTAGTTTTGAAGTTATGTACAATTAGTAAAACTTAATTGTGCATTTCCACATATAAACTATTTATTTCATGATGAGATTACATTACCAAGTAATGTCCTCAGCTGACAATATATACAAATTCATACTTGCATACACTGAAGATAGGAACAGATACTGTTGTGGGGAAGGTGGACAGGGAGCAGGGAGGGATGGCAGTACCTTGTGGTTGTTGGATATCTCTGAATCATCTTGTTGGGCATCGAAGAAGGTGAACAGTGCATAGAGGTATTACTATGTGCTACAGTCATTTATTGCTGACGGTGTCTTCTGGTTGAGGGGGTGGTATGGGGCAAGGAGCATAATGAGGATCCCCACATAGAGAAGAAAATTGAGAGAAGAAGAAGGGAAGAATGATGGTTCTGTAATTGGAGTTACAAAAGGGGGAGCAACTACTCATTGATCAATGTACATTCTTTGGAGTCCATTCGTTGAAAATATTTTAATTTCTCAAAGGCATCCAGTCATGGTTCCTTTTTTTCTCAATGTACAAGACCTGCCCAAAAAGTAGTAGGATTGAGTCTATTAAAAAAAATGTATTGCCAGAACTGATACATCCACTCAAAAGTCTTCGAAGTAGCACTCTTGTGTGTCCACAGACTGCTGCCAGCAGGTTTTTTACAACTTTTGTGCCTTCTGGAAGGTGGCACTCGAAGTGATTTGTTGCCAAAACATTTGACAAAACAAGTCTAAATTCCAAGAAACTACAGGAGATGCCACAACACAAACTTTTAGATGGAGTCATTCGCTAAAATGCATTACAATGAAACAAGTCTAATTGGAATGTTGTTTTATACTGCTTGGGAAGACCAAAATACCTAGGTAACATCATGTTTATCTGCATGAGACTGTGCAACTCTCATGAGTTTTTGCTGAGCAGGAAGGTATGGTTTTTTACACTCTATTAGGTATTCACAGGTTGGAAATTCAGGTAAAAGTATCATGTTGTTGGAACTGATAAAATTTTCATACTCTCCATACTCTGTGATGAAAGCTGGTCACAAAAATATAGTTTATACATGGACATTTATTTATCATTGATATATATTTCACAAAATTGAGGAAAATGACAAATATCTAAATTAACTCATTAATGTGAAAGAGATCATTCTGAAGGATGCAGTGACTAAACATTGGAAATTATCCCATTATGAAACAGCAGGTTCCTGAAAATAAACAGACTTCTCCCAGGATGAGAAATCCCTTAAAATTCCTGCATTTCTTAATCTGTGGTTCTAAGTAGCACATCTTCCAGCTTAGAGACATCTATTGTTGCGAAATACTTACTGAAGATTCCGGTGAATCCATAATACTCGGGGCAGTCTAAGGAAACCAAATACCCACCATAACCCACAGTCCACTAAAAGCTAACTTTTTATGTATTGATACTGCCATTGCTCTGGTAGGAAAACTGCATATTGACAACTCACAGGCACACACAGTTGTTGGATAATGTCCTCGTTGGTACATGGACTGGTTGTTGTAGCTCATGTTTGGTTTCTATTTGACTGCCCCTTATATACTTAAATGCTCTTTGTGCTCCTTCCCTTACTCTTCTACAAAATTGAAACAAATTCAAAATCATGAAATTCCTTTAAGAAGTTTTATTCCTCAAATTTTGAGCCCATCTCTCACAAAATTAAATAGGACTGGTAATATTGGACATCTCTGTCCTACTCCACTGCCAATTGCAGTCCACCCTGATTCTTATCCCTCAACACTTAGGTACTCGTGGAGCCCATTTCATACATTTTTTTCATATTAATACAAGCAGTCTACTCAGAACTCACAGTTGCGAAGTACTAGCACTGAGTCCTACTGGACAGCACTAGTCTACTCGTCTCATTTGATACTTTCATTAACTTTTTTCACTCAATGAAATTCCTTCTTGATATTTATTCTACATTATTTCTAAACCTATCCTTCTTTCATTAGATAGTTCAACTATATTCCCCAGGTAATTTTACCAACTAGGGAATAAAGACATTAAATTGGTGCCAGTTCCAAACTCTAATTAACATTGAGAGTTGGTTTCAAGAAGGGCCAAAATAAATCTGGCTATTAAAGAAACTCAGCAAAACCAAATGGAATAATTAAAAATGGAAAAATGAAAAGGTCTGGAGTATGTACCTAAGTCGATTCTCTGGAAAATGAACTACTTGAACAAGGAAAGTTGGTTGAACAAAAGAAAAGAGGGGAATATAAAAATTATCGGAAAAATAGGTTTATTTCAGATATGGCTACAATGTCTCAAAATTCTTCAAAGTACATCCCTCGAGTGTTGATACACTTTTGCTAGCAACTTTTCCGCAATTCCTGTCCCTTGAGGGGGCATTTCACTTTTGGGAATATTAGAAATAACGATTCAAAATCCATTAAATAAGGCTTAAGAACTTCAAATGCGGTAAGATATGTTGAATTTTTTAAAAGAAGCACATCAGCCAATGCTAAATTAATCTTTACAATCCCAAAAGAAATGTCACGTACTGAAACAGAGAAACCAACTGGATGAAATTCTAAACCCATTATGTTCAAGTCTGTCAGAAAAACAAAGAATGTGTTCTCAGATCTTTCACTCTGATAAAACATTATCTTCACCCAAAGACATTTTGATGCATTGAAAAAACTGTGGGACATGTTATTGCCTTCACATGAAATTACAAATGAAATTAGCTCTGAGAAGCAATTGGTGCCATCAAAACTTATACCATTTAACCAGGAAATCAACAAATATCTACAAACACTCGAGTTTGAAGGATAAAAGGAACAGGTGACAAAAACCTTATCAAAAATTTTGAATGAGATGCAAAAGAGCTTCTTATGCATTGATGATTAAATTCTATTGGCAGAGGCTTTTGACCCAAGATTTACGAAAGTAGGTTTTGATAATGTTGCTCCTGTTAAAACTGCAACAATAATTGGAAAAGTTGCAGCTGTTCTTATTGAAAATGAAACTGTACGCCTAAACCAGGATATGATAAGCCAGATATTTCTCTTCCCTATGAAAGAACATTTTACAAATTAAATAGTATTATGGATCGCAATACTTGCAGGTAAATGGCCAAGTAAAAGTAATATGACAAATTCGTATTACTGGCGAAGTATTTCTAATAAAATAAGTTTAATCTTTGTCTTACGGGCAAATGAACAATTTAGGAGTACATTTAAGAATACAATTAAATTTCAAATTAGGAACATTAAAATCGTTACTATTCTTATTTGTAAACAATGTTTCATTGTTACGGTTTCATGTTTTGAAATTCGCAAGATAAATGCTTCCATCACCTCGGTATATTTCTCGTCATAAAACCTTCATTTCCTGGTCAACTTCTCGTGTAATTCTTGGAGGTAATAAATTTACTCAAACTGCTAGTTTGCAGAATTCCGGGAGCAGCCAGTTGTCAAGGATAAATAAGGCCCCTGCAGTTCTGAAGTTGATGCTTTGTGGTAAGATAGCAGACTTTTAATTGTTGTGGTTTGAAGTGCTTAGATTGAGGAGACTTCTCCGAGGCATTATGATCATGAAAGTGAAGACATTTTTCTTCACTCAAAACATTATAATGGAACTGAAGTACAGTATAGATTCCCCATAATTCTTGTATTTCATGTTCCGCTCTCGATCATTATTCACAAGTCACTCATTTTGTTAATACCGTGGTTTTTAATTAGTCCCAATGGCGGAAATGACCTTAGTTGTAGGTAGCCTCCCATAGAAACTACTACTACCATTATCTAGTTATTCTCTCTCTCTACATTCGCGTAGAACCTTGAACGAACCTGTCGATGAATCGTTCATTTAGAACGATTCATTCATGAACGCGATCCTCCAGTAAGGGAGCATTCTCATCTTTATGTCATCACCTCGTAGCAAACAGGTAACATTTAAACAGGAATAGATATTGATTATTACTCGCAATTGGAATTCCGACCTTTTTTTTCTTTTTTAAAAAATGGTAGCTTTAGTTTGATTAGCGGTTTAAAACATCTACTGGCAAGAGAAAACATACATTTGTGTTTTGAAATTTCGAGGACAAACAAGCCAGATTTGCTATATCACTATTATTTGCTACCTAGTGAGTGTTGACAAAAAGGCTATTCATATGCAGTAATTTTCCTGTTCGAGAAAACCTCACATAGCTTCGAAAGGATATTGATTGAGCTGTCCTAGGCGGTTGTAATATGTTGATAAGATTTCTGTTTCGCTGAAATTCAACATGGTCGCTTATGTTGATAAAGCGCATCTGGGTTATTAGCACAATTGGTTCACCTGGGGCATGTTAAGCAAAGTGGAACACTTAGGAAATTTGTTCATTGTTCATCTAATTTAAACGCATTTGCGATATTTAATACATACTAGCAGTCGCTAATTAGCTTTGTGACTCAGTGGAAATGCTCAATACTTGCAGTAATTGAATGAAATAATGTTTAAAATAATTTTCTTTAATGGATTTGAGGAATGTTTATAATTAGTTTGGATTGGATGTCATGTAAATCGAATATAATATTTGGAAAAGGTGTTTGACCTTTGAGCTAGATTATTGCAGTTTATTTGGCGTAAAAAAATCTTAAATAATTTAATGACATTGTAATGTCATTAGTCCTCATCATATCGTACTGGCCTTTTAGTTTACGCCATATGCCAGTTCTGATTACTCTGGACGTATCTTTCTCCTCAGAAATGAGTTGCATGTTCAGGCCATTTTGATGAGTTAGATATATTGTGGCCATTGTTACTATCAGTCGGAGTGGTTTTTATAAGTATCCATCTCATGACCGTATGCTTCGAGTTTTGTGTCGGTATCAGTTAAATTTATCCTCTTCATTCAATTCAATTGGCGTGTATGCGGTGGGTGAGTGCAACTTTACTCATTCAAATTAATTGAAATTATATTATTAGCAGTACTCTATTCGTTTAGGGTAGGTTTTTGATGAACCGCATCCTTGCGCACTACTGTACCCTTAATCCTGAATTCATTTTAAACAAAATATCCTTAAATCACGTACTACCATACAATAATTCAGTTTTTTTATGAGTAACTTTATGGATTCGATTCATTTCATGAAATGAAATCGGTATATTTTGAACAAACTCACTAAATCCTCAAAGCATACGATATATCCTGGTTATGCACCTCGCTCATTTCTATTAGTGGTCTTTTTACTATGGCATCATATCTTTCTTTTAGAAAGCCAAACTGATTTTCATAAGTACTCTTTATTTTTTTTTTGAATGATCTTAAGTGCCACCTTCGTTGTGTATGAATTGAAACTTCTTACACATGGATGAGTGCCAATTTAGATCTTGCAGTCTTCCAGCCGTCAGAAATGAAACAGATAAGACTCATAAAAATTCTTCTTTCTCGATTTTCCTAAATTATTTGGTAGTTATCTATTGATATTACCTATTCCCACAGCCTTCTTGGATTTAATTTCCTATAATTCCATTTTTATGTTAAAATGAAGTCAAGTTTTGTTGCTAGGGTCATTACATTAAATATGAGTACCTAGTTGACAAATTGTAATTAGAATTATATATTTTGTGTGATATTGTGTTTGTGTCAAGTATTAGATCAACAGAGCAATAAAGTTATTACTATTATTGAGTATTTGTGGTCCTAAGCTATCCTTATCAACACCATATTCACTTTCTATTTCCAAACTCCTTGGCTTATTATTGTTACCTTACCATATTTCTATGTATTCATCCCATCATTTCAGAACATCTTTTGCTTCGATAAATATTTTATCAGTTGCATCACTAACAGTATACACTGATTTTCATTTCTCAAATCCAGACAGTTCCTTCGTCTTCATGTATTGTGTACCCACTTTGTCCCGTCCGACTCATTGCTTGATCATATACAAATATGACGTCATCTCACCAATCAATTTTCCTCGCAGAAACCTTTCTATGCTACCATTAACATTTCCTGAGCATACATGTTGAAAGTTACTGGAGATAACAGGGGCTATCTTTCTGCCTTGCTAATACCTCCTCCACCCTTACCTGTACCATCTAATTTTTGTACAAATTTCAAATAAGTCACCTATCCCTCCAGTGTACTCCCATATCCCAAAATATTTCTATTAAATTTTTCCACTCTGCTTAGTTAAGTTGTTCCACAAAACATCATGTTTATATTCATTGTTCCTTTCTACTAATGTTCTCATCACTGCAAGGGCACCATACGTTCAACTCTCCCTTCTGGACCCAAACTTATCTTTACTTAGGTGGTTGCTTGCACTTCTTTAACTGCCTATTAGTGACTTTTGAATTATCGTTGCTTAAATAGAAATTATATTTACTGCCCAGTTATCCTCACATACAGCAGCTTTAAACCTTTTAAGGAAGAGGATCAAAATTGACCCAAGGAAATCTTGTAGCCAAATTCCTTCCTCCTAAATACTACATATAAGTTCAATAATCCCTGTTTTTCATATTTCCATGAACTATAATTAGGTCAGAATATTATCTATCCAATGGCCTTAATGGGTCTCTCTAGATGCTTGTTTTATCTTGCTATTTGGTATTCCTGGACCAAAGATATCCTTGTCTATGCCACATCATATTAGTGAATTGGCTGGCCTAATATAATTGTCATAAAGGTCTACGTATTCTTTCATCTTAGCTGAGTATTTTCTGCCTCTATTAATAGCTTCCCTGTCTTACCTCTCTGCAGGTGTAATGTGTCCCCTGCATTGGAAATTTGTCAAATTCCTCACGCTCATCTATTCGTCATATTTCTTTGTCCGTATTAGTTTCTTACATAAGTTTATTAATAAGTTCTGTACATTCTTCACTTTTATATGGCATTACTCTATTTTCTTCTTTCATCCAACCTATTAATCATCTCTCCCATGACTTATGTCATTGTAATTTTCATTCCTACTGTTTCCCTTGCTGCCCTTTCTACTCAATTTTAAGATCCACTCAACTTCCTTGACCGTTTTCATTCCCATATCCTTATTCCTGTTTAACCTGAAAGATTCCACTTTGGGGCTCCCCAACTCCTATTCAATTTAAATTGCTTTTCATAGCAATTAAATTTGGATCTGAATTTGCATTTGCCCCCCAGCAGCTGTATGAGTTGATGGCACTGTTCCTAAATTAGCTTAGTGGAACCATGATATCCTGGTGATAATTTGTAAATGATCATATGCACTCTCTACTTCTTTCTCCCGAGGACTGCTTTTCAATATCTACATCTCGACTACCATAAGAACAGTCTGGTCTGCTTGTCTACTAATAATATTCTCAACTACTATATTTTCTACTAATAATAGTCTCATTCCTGCTAAGTCTTCTCTTGTCACGTTCACCACCCTCCTCCGCAGTTTCGTTTTTAGTACTCTGCCCACTCCTTGTTGACTCCTACGCTGTATATTACTCTTCAACAGTCGATCTAATAGCCAATATCTTTCCGTCTCACCTTGCACATGTCTAACCTGCCTGTTTCCTCTCTCCATCTCCACTTGACGTTGTGCAACACCCATATTCTCCGCAAGTCATTTTCACGGCGAGGGATCCCTTCTCTCCTGCTTTGCAAGCATTTTTCCGTCATGCACTTCTCTTAATTGGACCGACGAACGTAACCCTCCCCCTTCATCGGAAGACCTTTCGTACTATTTCAATTCTATCATGTTCCGAACTTCTTCGTTGTTTTTCAAGATGCTTCCAAGTCATCTGGCATGACGATGACGTAAGCAGTAAAATTAGAAAGTTTGTCGAAGTATTTGGTCACGCGCCGGACTCATTGTCAGTCCCCTACTTAATTCAAGTTATGCATAATATATATTCAGTTCATTAATTATACTCAAAGTTGGTCAATACTAACATTCGAGTTGTGCACATTTCTCTCCCAGTAATCCGTTCTAATGAAACCTGAATATTAGTTTTTCGATGTAAAACTTGCATGCCTTTTCGATCCAGAAATCATTGTTAGATTAATATTGTGATCGTTGATTTATAGGTTTGATATTTTTATTTTTCAGATACCATATCTTCCTAGGAAGGCAGGATGTGTGAATTTCTCACACCATTGTGAGTGAATAAACAATGTGAGTCAACATTAGGATTGACAAGCAAGTGAGTACTGTGGTGGTATACCTTTATCCCTTTAGAAGTAGGAATAATTAGTTCCCGTAATTGTCGACACTTTACTCTTAATTACGTGTTTTCAATCAAAATAATCGTAAGGTTAAAACGTTAACTTCACATGGTACGAGTTTTTCAGTAGGTTTAAAGTTTCGGTCACATCGTCATGCATGTCGTCAGTTATAGCTAAAATTAATCATAATATACCGTCTTAGAATTGTAAACTGATTTCTTGTGTTGGGCTCATTTTTTGGAGAAAAGACGAGGTATATTTCGATTATTTCTGTTTTATTGTGCCGAAAAATTAGAGATGCGTAAATATGGCTGCGTGTTGTAAATGCGAAAAACGCTACCTTATATTTGTGCAAAAATTATTTCGCTGTACATGTATGAAAATTGGGGACAATCTTCGAAGAAATAAGGACCAACAGTGACATACAGTCCTTACCGCCACCCATTACTTCGACAAAACCTTTCAACTCCTCTCTCGTGATGCTCTGCGATTGAGCTAATAGCTGCCACGTACTCATGCAGAAGGAAACTGCCCTTATGACCTTATTCCTTCCTCGTCCCGGCTTCACGGGCGTTGGGCACCATCGAGTGACTGCGAGGTTTGCCGCCTCGTCTCCTGGGAAGAGCCTAAGGTCGAGCGCGTTCTGGGTATAAAGGGTTGGCCGCCCATGTCGACAGTACAAACCCGCAGACGAGTGGAACTGAGAGGGCAAGGAAAGGGGGGAGTGAGTGGCCGGACGGGAGCGAGTCTGAGCTGGTTAATCGCACATTCCAGTCCGCGTCAAGAAAATAGTCCGATCAAGGTCATGCACGCCTTCCCAGCCCCCCTTTCGCCTCTCTTGTCGCCCTTATGTTTGTGTGCGCGGCAGTGCGCTGGGCGGGATGTTCGATTCGCACTTTTGCCCTCTCGATTCACATGGTACTCGCATTGTTACATCACGTCGAAAAATTGTCAGTGCGAACAGCTGACATATAATTGCCTCAAAGCAATTGGCGTAAGATCTCACATTTTGATAATAATTTCCTGCGAAATAATCTCGAAATTGCCCACAATTGTCCCATATTATAGTATTTAATTTTGATAACACAGCTTTTCTGGGTACAGTTAATGATGAATAAATATTTTTTAACTTCACAATCTTTCAAAACTCAAAAATTATTCATTGAAAAGAAGATTTTTAGGGTTCTCTCTTTAAGAGACCTTGGAAATTATTTTTAGTGTGTAAATATTTACCCAGCTCCAGAATCAGTGTGTTGAAACATTAGCTTGTCCTGCCTAAAATCTTAGAACATTTATATTCAAGAAACCATACTGAAGCTTTGGGTTTGTGTTTGGTGGACCCTAGAAACTTAATATGGAAAATGTTCACCTAACATATGATTCAAAATTAACCAAAAACCTAAGTCAAAGTGGACTTCACTAGCAAATCATGGAAGAAATATTCAATTGGATAGCATTTTCTCGCTGCAGATGGAAATGTATCTTGTGGTCCGAATCTAGCTTTCTCTTGTTCATTTAATTGATAATGGTTGCACAATGATAGAAGTATTTAAAAACCTAATACCACTAAAAGAAATTTGATGTAGCAGACTTTCGATTACACCTTTTTTTCGACTTCACTAGAAAAATATACATTAAATATGGACAAATTCGGTATAGTTTTTTATAGATGTTTAAACCATGGTGAGGCAGTCTCAGAGCAAGTACAACTTTACTTTCGCCAAGTTAGTCACTAAAAGTTTTTTCTTCAAGTTGCCAATTTCCTTTTTCATGATTTTATTTTACTACTGGCCTTCTAATTTGAAAAAGTAATTTGATTTTTCATAGAGGAAACTGCAATAATTTTGTCAGCTTTTCTTGAACCAGTTTTTTTATAAGTGACCGTTATTTTTTGTACGCTGGATAATGTGACCAATCCCATATTCTTAAACCTTTCCTCTGTGGCATGAGTCATTGTTACTAAACTCTTTAGTTGGGTAGGCAAAATATCTATTATGTTTCATATCTTTTGCCTTTGATATTTTTTTGTGTGTTCTTCAAGTTCCTTTCATGTTTCACAAAATTTGATGTACCACTAAGGACACCTGGGAAGCACTACATCCTGTGAGGTTGCAATCAGGGGGGTGGGATAAAATAAAGCAATCAAGAATGTGATCACAAATTTGGACCAATTTTCCTAGAAATTAGCAAGCAAACTGAGGCCCTGAAAGATGTTACGAATCATTGCATTGATTTTTTACCTAGCGTTTTAAAGAGTAGTGAACATTCTAGAAATATAACTTTGTATTTTTACCAATTTGGATGTAATGAAGCAGTGAAAAAATGTCTTATGAAAAAGTGAAAAAAATCACTTATGTGTGCAATTTTTTTTCAGAATTCAAGAAACAACCTGAAGCCATAAAAAAATCTCAAGTGTGCCCAAGTGAACAAATGAAAGTCTCAAGTGTGTAGTACATCAGAAGGGACTGTAGAGTGTATAAAAAGTGTAGTAGATGCAGCAGAATCTGACAAAGAAGATTTCATCTTTTACATTCCCAGAAAAAATATGAGGAAATATGATTGTGCTGAAATGTATTAATTTTGTATCAAAGTTTTCCCAATGGCACACTGATTCTTATCATTCTGCACTCGAACATATGTATCGTGTTTAAACAACTTTCTGGAAATTATAATTGGATGTTTTTCATCTCTTTAAACATTTTCATGAAAAACTGTTCCAGAGAGAAAGAAGGTAATTGTGTATTTTTCAATGTGTTTATCTTACATTTTAGAGAAGTATTGCAAATCCCAGAATTATGTCATTGTGTTTATTCTTACAATTACATTCATTTTTATCTTTCAATCACAGATGATTATAGGGTAAACCACTACAACAGCCACCCTTATTTCTTGAGTACCAATGCGTACAAACAAATCAGGACATCCCACCCAGTCTTCCAAGCCGAACAAATTTTATTGAAAACCCTATTGTGACTCCAAGTGCATTGAAGAAAATGGTAAAGTTTTACTGTTTATAATGGATCCTTTGCTGAATAGGTTCCATATGGCAATTGCATCATTGTATTTTGCCGATCGGTCAAACAGGAGGGTAGACTGTGGCGTAGTACAAGATGAATGGGATAATGGAAACAGAGGAACTCAAGAAATTGGGGTGGGCCAAGGAAGTGGTTCAGGCAACCAGGATGGCTTCTCAGGTGCATCAAGAATGGGAGGAAGTCGCGACAATTCAAGCAGTGTTGTTTCTGGAGTGGCATTTGGGGAAGACCGAATGAAGAGGGAGGAGGAACGAATCAAAACCTTTCAAAACTGGCCTCTCGACTTTTTAACTCCAAAAGTTATGGCTGCTGCAGGGTTTTACCATGTCAGAGATGATATGGTGCGATGTGCCTTTTGTAAAATTGAGGTATGTCAAATTGGTCATATAGTTTAGCTGCTTATGTCAAGGTCTCTGTAAAACTCAGAAATCATTGCATGGGATTTTAAAAAAATATTCAGTATTGACTCACCTTTGTGCAACTATGGGGTTTATTTAACAGAAATACATAAAATTAAATTATAAATACATCATTTTATGGCAAATAATAAATGTTTTGTGGTGAGGTCTAATAGCAAAAATATCATCATATAAATATTAAACTGCATTTTGTATTTAACGTTGAACTTTATGAATAAATTTCCTTAGCCAGCGACACACAAGTAGCAATATATGAGTCAACTATTTGCAAAGCATTGATTTTATCTCGTAATGAAAATGCATTTATCACATTTTTGTAAGACATTTTAAAATCAGTTTCTACTAATGTCAAGAGTATTTCTATCCTGAGTAAAGAAAAAAGTGAATTTAATAAAATGTGAAATGGATGGCACAATTGCAGGAAGTATGAGAAGGGGAAATATTGCCACACTGTGAGAGCACAGGAATTAATAGCTGTTTAACTTCCTTGCCTCTATGGTAAATACCTATAAGTGGTAATAGTTCTCCAAAAAAACCCTTATTAAATATTTTATGGTGTCCACTATATTTTGTAATTTATGTGTTATTGTACCAAATTTTTCCATTTGAAAACAATTTGAATTGTGACCATTGAATGTTTGACATGCCTTTTAATGTCATAAAAGTGATAAAATTCCCCATTATCCAATGAAGAAAGGAATTCTAGAATTAGATGGATAAAACCAATACCTGTATTGAATTTTGCCATACATATATTAAACTGGATGACAGAAAGTTTAAAAGAATGATATGCAGAAGTAGAAGAAAATTTCATATTTTCATCAACTTCATTTTAGTAAAAGATGATAGTTCATGTATGCCTGTTTCCTGTTACTTTAATTATTCACATTAACTTGTCTTCTTGATATCATGTAGTTCATGTAAACTCCTCTATGCTAAGCTGCATCAGGAGGAAGAAACTTATGACTAAACTGACAGTATGCCAAATTCTCATTTCATCAGATTGTGAAGTGGGAAAGAGGAGACATCCCCATAAAGGACCATGAGCAATGGTCTGCCCATTGTCCATTTGTTCGAGGAGTGCCATGTGGTAATGTTCCCGTTGGTGAAAGCAGTAGTCATTACGGAAACCAAACTGGAGGGTTCACCGAAGACAGGCTTTATGGTTATGATGTGTGCGGAATACATGAAGAAATGAGGCCATTTTCCATTCATGATAATGGTAATATTTTTGGCTTTTATTTAAATATATTGACTATGCGGTCTGCTGTTATTTTGAGCTATTTAAATGCTGATTCAACACCCACTTTCTGTCACATACCCATCACTCTCCTCCAAGACTAGTTCAACTGTTCTATTCTGCATTTATTGAGATACTAATACCTTGGGTAGTATGTAATTTTTAATTAAGGGTGCTTGTTGGGAATAACTTATGTGATTGGGTGAATTGGGATTGTGAAATGGGTACAAATCCATGAATACTCTATTCTTCAGCGGAAATGGGAGATAAGAGAGGCAAAGAGCTCTATCCCATTTTTTAGAGTACTTTATATGAAAAATGATAATTTTTATCTGGGCAATTGTCTTTCTTTTACTGTTTAACAGAATTTGTGCATGTGAATTAGAAAACCTCATCCACTCCATTTTAATCTGGCTTATTTGAATGACTGAATATGTATGAATAATTTGAGGTTACCATTTTTTTAGCTATTGCTATTATATGCTAGCTATTAATGGCTATTTAAACTTACAAATTTGGTTTTCTTGAGGAATGTATCTATTGTTTTTTGCTTTCTCAGATTTAATCCATTTCAGTATAGCGTAGGCATTAAAAAGATGTTCATTTTTTAATTGAATATATTATAAGAAAAATCTCAGACATTTACAGTACAAATTTTTTGCTATGCATTCCCTAATTTTAACAGTTTTCTGTACCCTGTGTAACCACTGTTTAAACCAAAGTGTGACTTTTGTTACCAAGGGTGGTTCATATTGGAATGCTGAAAATAAGCCGGCATGCATTTGATCTGATTCTTCATGTTTTTAACCATGAATGGTTAAGTTTGGCCCAGATGTTAGCTATCAAAAGGAGTAGTCATTTGATAATTTTGTAAAAGGGAGAATAAAGCACTGAGATGGTGGATGGTTGACCATTCATATTAATTTTCTTTGCTCACAACCATTTTAGAAATTCCCTCGACTTCTACCTCCCAGAGATGTTTGCCACCAGTTGTGAAAGCTAGACATCCTGATGATAAGGAAGAGCAAAGCCTGGAGCCACCATTGGAAAAGCTTGGTGTGAGGGATATGCGTGCTCCAGTTCACCCAGACTATTGTGCTGAAGCAGCTCGTCTTTCCTCTTATTCTCTCTGGCCAGTGGCCATGAAACAGAAGCCAAATGATCTGGCTGAAGCTGGCTTCTATTATACAGGTATGTGAATTTAGATGTTGTTTGTAGGTACTGCTCTGTGAAAATAAGCAGTAAGATAGTTTGACAAGTTTATAAATTCATGCTGGTAATGGTGGATTTTGGGATATGCTACATATGTACATTAACAAGTTTGAATTTATAATTGATGGAATGGCTTCCAACAGTATGCCTTGGGAGTTCTACATGTGGATTGGCTTTCTTTCTCTAACGAGTGTCTTCAAACACAAGGAAAATCCTTCATAAATATTTTTTGGAGAGTAATAAAAATTATATAATTATAGTTGTTAGCAATTTGAAAATAAAAATTTGCATTTCTTTGAATTTGGTTTCTGTCAAAATGATTGATGCATCAAATACAGTGGACTCTTGTTTGGAAATTTCTTAGTAGCTAAGCTTTCCTTGATAGCATGCCAATCTTCCAGGTCCTTGTCCTTACCCTTATCAATAAATTTGATTAACTCATTTTTTTTTACAAAAGAGTTAATCATACCAGAAAAATGTACACACTGTGCTTTACCATTGTGCTTCATTGAAAGTGTGACCAATTATAAATTGGGTGTGAAAAAGAAGTGAAATGTTCAATGTCCAAGCAAAAATGCTCTCCTCTCCTAATTCAAATGTTCCTTTTTGTGGAAATCTGCATATTTTATTGTGCAAATTGTGATTATTAAAGATGCAGTATGCAAATGACCTGGGTCCCATTCTCAAAATAGGTCAAATGTAGTTGCATGAGAAGACAAGCTTCCAAGTATATATTTTTGACTGTCAAAAGCCAGCAACCGAGCATGGCCAGCCATGATGAGTCGCTGTAGATATGTCTTTCGTGCTGGTGAAAAAAAGGAATCAGTGTTCAAAAAGGCACAATGATTGGGAAAATCCCAACACAACCCTAAATGCTTGCCAAGTTTAGGGAATCAGCATGTACATGTATGTGCTTACTTAATAAACTTACAGATTATTTAAATTACCTTAATGGGAGATATTTTTACATAGGCATCATTTGCCAGATTCCTTAAGTAATGCTATTGGGCTGTCAACTTTTAGTCTCTTGTCCTAATGATGTAGAAACTTAAACATCGTGATTCAGGAAGAGATTCCTGAAAAAATTGTGAAGTTTAGGGGGGTGAGTCATTAATTAATTGTGGCCATGTTCCCCCTCCCCAAGAGTTGGCTTCTCAAAAGTAACCCCTTAAAGCTGTAGAGCTTTCACTTTGCTCCTCTCCATTTCACTGGTGGCAAAGCTGAGATACCTTCAAGGTATCAGAAAGGTATCAGTTAGATTATATTATGGTTAGGCACAGGTTTAGGAACAGTGTGATAAATTCGCACAGTTTCCCAGGAGCGGATGCGGACTCTGACCACAATTTAGTTGTTATGAAATGTAATGTTCGTTTCAAGAAGATAAGGCAAGGGCGGTGGGTTAAAAAATGGAATTTAGAAGCAGTAAATGGATTAACGAGGAAGGAGTATCAGCAGACTGTAGAGAAAATGATGGATGACGGTAAAGAACTGAGTACTATCGAAGAAAAATGGGAATGTATCAAGAAAGGGATATTGGAAGCCGCTAAAGACACTATAGGAACCCTTTAACGGGAAAAGGATAAGGAAACCATGGGTAACGGATGAAATGATTGCAAAGATGGATGAGAGGAGAAGATGGAAAAATGTAAACACAGAGTTAGGTAAAATGAAGTACAAAGAGTTAAACAATAAATTGAGAAGGGCCACAAATAAAGCAAAAGAAAAATGGTGGAAAACGCAATGCGAGGATATGGAAAATTTACAGAAGAAGGGTGAAATTGGTGCTCTATACAGCAAGGTTAAGTTATTATCGGGAAGTAAGAAGGCAAGATCTGTGCTAACAGTGAAAGATAAGTGGGGTAAGATAATAGCTGAACCAGGAAAAATCCAAGAGAGATGGAAGGAATATATAGAAACACTGTATGGTAAAGAACTTAGGCCGACAAGGTTAGACATAGAAAAGGAACATGACGTAGAAGAAGATAGCTTAGGTCCAGGCATACTCGACGATGAAATAGAAAGGGCACTAAAGGAGATGAAAGCAAATAAGGCCGTGGGGGTGGACAACATTCCTGTAGAAATGTTGAAATGGTTAGGAAAAGGTGGAAAGAAGGCCATATATGGACTGATTCATAGTATCTATGAGGAAGGAATCTGGCCGGAAGATTTTGTGAGATCGGTGTTAGTTCCTATTCCAAAAAAGGCAAAGTCTACGTCATGTGAGGATTACAGAACAATAAGTTTGATATCCCACGCAGCTAAAGTTATTCTCAGGATCATCAACAAAAGGATAGAGAGTAAGGCAAATGATTACTTAGGGGATGATCAGTTTGGGTTTAGGAAAGGAAGAGGTACGCGTGATGCCATTGCAGTAATGAGATCACTAGTCGAGAGGAATATAGAATACAATCAGGACGTTTTTGCCTGTTTTGTAGATTTCGAAAAAGCGTTTGATAGAGTGAATTGGGAAAAATTGATGCGTGTATTGCAGAAAATAGGAATGGATTGGAGGGACAGGAGACTGATCCGCAACCTGTACATGTCTCAGACTGCTCAGGTGCGAGTGGGGAACGGGGAGTCCGGATGGGCAGTGTTAGGAAGAGGTGTAAGGCAGGGTTGCCCATTGTCACCGGTACTGTTCAACGTATATGTAGAGGAAATGATTAAAGAGGCATGGGAAGAACTGGAGGTAGGAATGAAAGTCGGAGGGGAATTCGTAAAATCGGTTAGGTTTGCTGATGACCAAGCATTAGTTGCTCAGTCAGCCAAGGGTTTGCAAGCATTGCTGAGTGAAGTGGAGGTTCAGTGCGATAAATATGGGATGAGAATCAATATTAATAAAACAAAGGTTATGCGATTTTCCAGAAAGAAAAAGGCTAAGCTAAATATTAAAATAGGCAGGGGAAAAAGTAGAGCAGGTAGAACAGTTTACATATCTCGGAAGTGTTTTGGACCAATACGGTCAAAGTAGTAGGGACGTAAGGAGAAGAATTGCGCTAGGCAAGGAGGCTTTCTCAAGGAGGAGGGAGTTGATGACGGGGACGTTGAGTAGAGATGTTAAGACAAGACTCGTAAAAACTCTGATATGGAGCGTAGCTATGTATGGTGCGGAAACGTGGTCACTGAAGCAGGAGGATAGACGTAGATTGGAGGCTTTTGAAATGTGGGTGTGGAGAAGGATGGAGAAGGTGAAATGGACCGAAAGGAAAACAAATGAGGAAGTACTGGAGATGGTGGGTGAGGAGAGGGGTTTGTTGAGAGAAATCCTATGGAGGCAAGAAAAATGGATGAAATGCGTATTGAACGGTAGTGGAATGTTGAAGAGGGTAATAGAGGGGAGAATGTTGGGCAAGCGAGGAAAGGGTAGGAACAGGATAGGGATGTTGGATGGGATGAAGGGAGGAAAGAAGTACACAGAGATGAAGAGGGACCTGATGTAGTTTAGGTTGCTGGATTGGGTTTTGTTTGGAGTTACAAAATATTTATTTGATAGTTTTGTCCATCCAAAAACCTACCTTAACCGGTAGATTACCTAATAATAATAATAAAGCTGAGATGAGTCTTGGCTAAGGCATTCAGAACCTCTTTAATGAGGTGAGTGAATGTGGTGGCAGGAGTGGAACCTGGGCTCGGATAGAAAGCCAATGGCTGCATGAATGAATGAATGAAAAAATGAATTGCCATGATGAAAAATATCCTCCTCACACCTCAGTTATCTGTAACATTTACTTAGTCTAACATTAGGTATTATAACACATTTTTGCAGTCAGGAAATATGATTAAGAAATATTGTATTCAGAGGTATAAGCATTCCCATCTTCTTTCATTTCACCAGATGTTGAAAATTTTTGTTTTTTAGATAATTTTCATTTGTAATATATCAACTATAGTGATATTGAAACATTTCCACACTTTTCATGTAAATTTCGTTTGACTTTGAAAATAAATGTTTATTAAGTTTGGATTTTAATTTATATTCTGACCAAAAGTAATTAATACATTTCGAAACATATTTGTAAATGACAAAATAGGAAACAATAATATCACATATTTTAACATAAACTATTCTTGTAAAAAATTTTATTATGCATTGATAACTTTTTTGTTCTGGTCAGGTTTGTATTAAAAAGTTGTTTCTGTATTAAACATTTCATATAAATTACAATGGATGCTAAAACTTCCATACAACAAACATCTGCAAAAATTTCTGATTTCAGACTTTGTTAGGTAATATTTTCCCTGTATATAGACCATTGTGTGTTCAAAACATGTTTTGAGAATATTGATTATCGTACAGGGTACAGCAACATTACTTCCTTTTTTATAGGGGTTTTGCTTTTTGAATAGGAGGTTATGTTGCCACACCCTGTATTATTTATGAAATCTCATTGTCTGTTGGGAAGTCTGATATTATTGGATGCACAGAACTCTATAATGGTATGGAGTGACTGCTTTTATAACATTGCAGGCTTTGTAAAAAACAATTATTTCATTCTCAGGAAATGGTGATCAAACAATCTGCTTTCACTGTGGTGGTGGTTTGAGAGATTGGGCAGAGGATGATGATCCCTGGATAGAACATGCCAAGTGGTTTTCAAGGTGCTCTTTTGTTAATCTAGTCAAAGGCAGTGATTTTGTTTCCCAAGTGACCAGGGCAAGGCCAGCCATGTTGAATGCTGAGGTAAGGGCTGACATGATGAATTTTAATGCCACATAACATTGATGTATTCTTTTGGATCGTAGATTTTTGCGGCGTTTAGATGAATGACTCTCCATTCTCGGGATGTCACCGCATAGGTTGTTTTTTAGACAACCTACACGGTGACATCCCGAGAATGGAGAGTCATTAATTGATTTATTCTGTTGATGTACAGTCTTGGGAAACCATGAACAGTCTTGATTTAAGGGCAAAAAAATTTTAGGAGACGGTGGATGTTAGGTGAAAACAAAAGACATGGTCAAAATATATCATGTCTGATTTACAAAAAAGTAATTCTTGAAATTTCTCTTAATCCTTATTTTGAAGTGTCTAATTGACATAGTGGTTTGCTGTAAAAGATAGGGATATTTAAATGGGAGAGTTATAACCGTGAGTTAGCTCACTCTGGAACAGTTCTGAATTGTTTGGACATCAAGTAAATAAATGCTTTCGCCTTTGGCCCAACACGAGTGGTCATTTGTCCCATACTCTGTTTTCCAGGATGTTCATTCACTTGATTGTTTTTATATTATAATTATATCTATCATAATATAATCTCTTGGGAATAGAACTCTCTGAATTTTGTGCAATTCATTGCATTTAACTCATTGACTAGGTACAACCACAAAATGCAGCGAGCAATTGAACAGTGGTACCTCATCAAATTTTTGGATTGGGTAAATTGGGTATGGAAACATTGGGCATGATTTGCCAAGTGTTCAAGGATGAAAGTATGTCACAAATTGCAGTTTTGAAGTGGCACAAGCTTTACAAAGACGGGTGAGAGAGCGTGGAGTACAAGTCCCATGCTGGATGGCCATCGATGTCAAGAACCGACGACAACGTGCAAATTGTGCATGAAGTGCTGAATTTAGACCTTCATTGAAGAATGCACATAATCCTAGATTGTATTGGTATTGATAAAATGGCAGTGCACACCATTATTACTGTAAATTTGGAATGCGAAAGATCTGCACTAAACTTGTCCCAATGGTCTTGACAGATGACCGAGAGCAGAGTCGAATGTCAGTTTGCAAAGACCTTATCCAATGGCTTACAATGACTCCTCAACCTTATAACAACATTGCTGACCTGGTACCAGCAGACTATTTCCTATTCCCGAAAGTGAAGTCCTCCATCAAAGGACACCACGATGGGACCCAAAATGCCATCAAAGAGGTTTTGCACCCGAACCCAAAGGACCTTCTGGAATCCACCTACTAGGGAGACTTTGAGTCATGGAAAAGCAACTGGCAAAAGTTTTGATGCTCGAGTGATGTATTTTGAAGAATTTTGAGGCAATGTAGCAATATCTGAAATAAATCCATTTTTCGAAAATTTTCCAGATACTTTCCTGATACAAACATTGTATGTAAATCAATTTTTATAATTCAATGGGTTTAGAGGGAGATGTGGTAGTCCAGTGGGTAGCACATTGGACTGCTGCCTGGAGGGTTTGAGTTCAATTCCTGGGGATGTCTCTTAGCACCGTGAGCTTCACCATTGTGTGGCCTTTTTTTTGCACTAGAACTTCCTAGGAAACCATAGGTGGCACAAAAAAAGGAACTTGTCCCCTTTCATGGGGACATGTCATTGGGCTTAGTCCTAGTTGAGCCCTACCCACACTTATCAAACCGACCTTCGGATTGATTACTGTGGTTGGTATAGGATTAGAGCTAGGGTTCTCAGTTCTAGCTCTAGTCCTAAACCTGTTTCCTCTATTGAGGTGGGCTTGGGATGGCGGCAATTTTGTTAGTTGAAGGGAGGGGAGATCTGAGCACAACCAAACTGGTAAGTTGTAGTACATGCAGAAGTGTTGCAAGGCCTACGAGTGTAATGGGCCACCTGGTGACTGAGCCCTGGCCTAACTTTGTAGAAACCTGCACAAAACTGACTGAAATGGTGCCCATTATAGAGCCTATGCATAATCCGAGTGTGAACCATAGTCAAATAAAACAGACAAGAGTCCAGTCCACCAATTGAGCACTTTAGGTATAGAGAAGTGGTGCATGTACAAGGTGCTAAATGAACTCATCATGCACCCAGTACCACTACTATTAATTACAGAATAAATAATAATATAATTAATGAATTTGCCTAGTTATGAATAGTCTTGTTAATTTGGTGAAGCAGTGGTTATAAATGAACAAGCTTCAGAGTCATACATACTTACTGTGTGTAATGAGTGAGTAATAGATAAATGTGTGTACCTTTTTTATAATTATGCATAATTCACCTTAGTCATTATTCTTATTACAGGAAGCTATGGAACTGTCCCAAATTCAGCAGTCTCCAAAAGGGAATGAAACATTCTGGTAAATAATCAGCTATTTTTACGTAAACAAATTCATTCTTAAATGTATACAGTACATTGCCATGTACCGTATGTTGTCTGGTAGGGTTGACGTAATTAGAAAATCCCAAGCGACTGTGTCAAAAAAATCAATTGGTTAAAGACTAAATATCCTTTACTGAAAAATATCATCGTCAAATAATGATAATGTTATCCTGCATTTTCATTTAAGTGGTACTAAACCATTTTGTAAGTTAGCTAGGAACTACCAAAGGGTAGAGGAACATTAGCTGGGGATATATGAAAACCTATCTCAATTTTTAAAAATGAATCACAGTGAAAGAGAAAATGAATTTCCAAAGAAGTACAAATGCATTTATAGTTGGGGAAGAAATTTGCATAGATTGCTGATCATATAGGGGAAGCCTGATTCCTACAACTTTTCAGAATAATATAGCCATCAATGTTGACATTTTACATTATAGTTATAATTACGCAATCAAAAAATTATAAATAATAATTTATTGTGCATTCAAAAATTTGCAGGATTTTTATCTTATGCACTGCCATAATGTAATATTATAACTTTTTGATGGTCGGTCTTGGTGACTACATTAGTTTGACATCATGAACATAGTGTGTCATTGGCTCCTTCATGAAATCTTGGAATGTGTTAAGAATGTAATCTAATAATGCAGAGATTGAACATTTTTAATTTTGTCTTTTTTAACATTGATATCTTACTGGTAAATACTAACTTCAAAATGTCTTAAGAGATGACAACTGTTTTATGCTATATTTGAGTCATATTTCTGGGGCAAAATAATCCACAATATATGTATTATGTTGAATCATCATTAATAAAAATATGGAAAACTTGTAATAATATTACTATATGAAAATCTACCAGTTAGGGTCAGTTTTGGATGGAAACAACTACCAAATAATTTTTGTTTCTCTTATAAAATACAACCCAACATCTAACTCCACAACAAGTCCCTCTTCATCTCCATGTACTTTCCACCTTCCTTCATTCCATCCAACATCCCTATTCTATTCCTACCCCTTCCTCGTTTGCTTAACATACTCCCCTCTATCACAGTCTTCAACATCCCACTGCTAATCAATATGCTCTACATAAATTTTTCCTCCATGTGAACACATAATTTAGTGTAATTAGCACATTGTATTTGATTGTTATTACAGTGCAAATGTACCATGTGGTAAATCTAAATTCCCATGCAATTTTTATATTATAAATAGATTCAATAATTTGGCCCTTTACAACCTCAAATAAGCATAGAAAGGTGAATAGGTGAAAGAAAGGCTATATCATACAAAACTCATATTCGTATCATCAAGTAATACACAACTCTTATATAATTGCGTATATAACATCAGTTTTTCATCAAAACTACACTTATTTTTTCCGATTATTCTGCAATTCATTTGGTGTGAGATCTACAAGGTTATAAGAGACTGTACAACTTTGAATTTATTGTGAATTGTACTCAAAATAATTTATTTCAAAAGTTAAAAAGCTCATTCAATGAGCAGGAGGGATTTTGATGAACAAACAAATTATTTGCTTCTTGTAACACTGTTAATCAATAACTTCAAATGCTACTGGAAAAATGAAAAATATTTGAAATGGTTTGCAGTCATGTCCAGAGAAACTTTTAAAACATTTTTTGCAAAATATTATAGTTATTATTAGGTAATCTACCGGTTAAGGTAGGTTTGTGGATGGACAAAACTATCAAATAAACATTTTGTAACTCCAAACAAAACCCAATCCAGCAACCTAATCTACATCAGGTCCCTCTTCATCTCTTGTGTACCTCCTTCCTCCCTTCATCCCTTCCAACATCCCTAAGTGCAGTCCCCTTTTTGACCTCAAGGAACCACCAGCACTGCATGGTCGAACTTAGTCCAGATTAGTTAGGATTTACTGGACTCTCTCACATTCCTAATGTTGAAAAAGCATGTTTTATTTAATTTTATGAAATTGATTCAATTTCACCAAAAATGTTTATATACCACGGTGCTCATTTCACAGTTGCTTGTAATGATTTGATCATATTTGAATTTTTTTATTGTCTTAATGAATTGTAATGGTTTTGCAGTGCCGTAGTTTCAAGTGCTCCCCCTGAGAAAAGTATGAATGATGCCTGCAGATCCCCTGCTGCCTCAGAAGGCACAGCTGCTATAGCAGCTTCTGAGCAGGTCCTAGCCAAAGGAGAAAAAGGTAAAACTTATTATTTTTCTCTATTTGTTCATACTTTTATCTTTTAAGAAATTCTGATCAAGTGGGTAGAGAGAAAGAGGGCTAATGAGCAGAGGAACTGGGTTTTATTCTGGGTGGTGACTCTGTTCACTCTCAGCTTTACGGAAATACTATCATTTTTTAGTACCAGATCTTTCTGAGAAACTACACACTCCCTGCCATAATATGCAATTATTGTTTTGGTTTATTCCCTCATGATGAACATAAGGGAAGTTGCATTTTAATAGCTTGATTTCTATTCATTATAATAGTGAATTGACCTGATTCTTGTCTGCATCAGTAATGCCTTTATGAATTCCTTTTCCTATCGCAGAAGTCAAGGATGAAGTCCGGCTATGCAAGATATGTTATGCCTCGGAGTTAGGCGTTGTGTTTCTTCCATGCGGTCACATGGTTGCGTGCGTTAAGTGTGCGCCATCTCTTCCCGTTTGTCCAGTGTGCAGACAGAAACCCACACACACCGTTCGAGCTATTATTTCGTGAATGTAAATGAGGTGTTGCAGTTCCTCCAAAGGACCAAATGCTTGCATAACAGTGGAAAGAGTTGATTCAGATATTGATGTTGCACAATTGTGATAACATTTTTTATAAAATATAACTAGTGAAAAAGAGAGCAGCCAAATACAGGCAGAAAGCTTGAAATTAAAATTTGAGCTAAATTTTTTCCGGTTAATGATGTTGACCAATATGATTAGTGTAACATTTACAAAAAAAATTGATATGTATGACGTTCATTATTTTTTCCTCATATTTTTTATACTAATGTAAATTAGAGGTAATTTATTGATATTTTTTTAAATCTTTACTACATCAATTATAAGACGTTGCCTATGCTGTAATGGGTGCGGTCCTCGGCAAAAGGTTATCATTTGAATTGCAGCCACATGATGTGCATTTGACAGCTATATTTACTCCTAGAATTGATTGGCCTGGGACAACACAACCTCAACTGACGTAATTGTTATAATTGATTAATTTTAGATTTCACGTTTCCTTCCACAAACTTACAGATCTGATAAATGAAAATCTCTTTGATGTGAATGTTTTTACATCTCATTCAGTAAAATGTTATGAAATGTTTGCCATTAAAACTACTTCCATTATAGTGCTATGCTTTTAAAACAGTTATGAAATATGCTTTTTCTAAGACATAGTTATCTGACCAGCTATGGATAACCTATAAGGAACAAATGAATCATATAAATATTGTGCGATTGCCATTTTTATATCAAAGGATGTTACAAATTGTACTAATTGATTATATTGTCATAAGTTTTCAACCTTTGTGGAATTTCTGCCTGCTTTCATTTCCACTTTCTGCATACTATGAATTTTACTTAATACATACCTTCGAGTGGCACATACATTTATTTTCTTCGTGATCCTCATTATATTTTGGCTATGTTAAACAATCGTTAGCATAAGGTACAGAAATAAATTTACTTATTTTTGTTTTTAATAGTCGGTAATTAACAGTGTCATGAGTATTTTGATTTTGAAGTTTTTCAAGGTCAGTAGCAACATTAGCAATGTTGTGGTAGGATATTCCAGAACTATTGGAATTTCCTTTGAAAATTTAGGTATTGCATTGTTCAACTGATGTTTGGGTTTGAATATCATTTGTTCAGATATTAACATTTTTCAACATATTTTCAATTTGTATTTTTAACCAGGTTTAAGGACAGTGACTTACATTTTATTATTGATTTACAGCTATTACATTGAACTGTCTTTATCCATCATTTCTAATGGGAATTCGAAGTGAAGTCAGTGCTAGAAATGAATGCATATGCTATTTGCTTTTGAAGCATTTACAAGTTGGAATCAGATTTGATCACTGCAGTGGCCTTTATATATATTTGAACATCTATAAAATAATTCATGGAAGTAAGTCATTTTCTTTGCAGATACACATAACTAGTGAAGGCAAAACTGGTTTTCTGCATGTAATGAAGGAAAAGGGATTTAATTCAATTGGAAGTTTTTGCAGCATTAATGGTTATATATTATTGCATATAAGTGCCGCTGAATCAAGAGCATTTTTGTTCTTACCAATGAAAGCAATGTAGGTTTTACCTTCCAGAACTTGTTTTAGGTACACAGAATCAAGAAGCCTTCATAATGAGCAATGTAAATTTTGCTATCAGAAATATCAGAGTAGAATCACTGTAGGTACCTGATTCATTATTTATCATTGTAATTATGCATTTTATCATAATATGGATTGTGAGATCAAACTTCATCTTCTGTACATAGGTAACTTATATTGATCATGTTGTAAACTTGCGTGTATTGTTCATTGAACATTTGTGATAAGAAAACTTTCATTGTAGAAACATTCAAATAAATAACTGACAAATGTATTTCAAACGTTTCTTGACTTCTTTTTCCCTTTAAGATGCCTTTCCTGCTATAATAACTAAGGAAAAGTCTGCAACCTCTCTGACTAAATCTATTATTTTAAAATGAACTTCTTTGAATCTACATGTCATAATTTTTTACAAGTGCATATTTATATAGCATTGAATTAGCTCGATTTTTTCTTTGTCTGGTGAACTGTGATTAACCAATATAGTTTTAATGCTCAGCCCATGCATTTACCCATGCAGTGTCACAGATATTTTCGACATCGAAGGCATCCAGAATATGTTGTGACTATTATGAATCACACTTTTAACAATTCCACTACTTATTTAATCATGCATTGCTGAAAAAAGGGGTTGTTATTCCTAATAAATATTTTTAAATAAATTTTTGGTGTTACCCTTTTTTTTATGTATAATTATGCAAGTTTAGAAATAATCTTACTTTGTTGATAAACATTTAAGTCATAAATGAAAGAAGAAAAATGATAAAAGAGATTTTAATGCATTTTCAAAAAATAAAAAGCATGCAAATGGCATTACATTCAGGAGAATCACATATTACAGTAATGTGAGTGCCTTAGGCACATAGTAAATAGGGGACCAGCGTTATTGTATTAATCCTTACGATATTGATTGCGGCATAAATATTGTGAATTGATCCCAAAATTACATTGAATTGTGTAATTTGCTCCAATCTACAAATAGGTATGAATATATTGTTGATATATATTCTGCAACTAGCTATTTCCTCCCCATGTATTATTTATTATATTTACAAAGGTATCTTGACATGGCATAGGGGCTTGTTTTTCTGATGACCCCTAGAGCTGTGCTGACTGCAAAGGCATCTGACCCACTGGGGTCTGATGCCTTTGTAGCCTATTGCAGAAAATTGACCAGTGGGTGGCCAATTAAGTGATGGTATCACATTTAAAACACTCTTGGGGAAGGCAATGGAAAACCCATCTTTATTAGGTATATATACCAAGAAAACATGTCTCTAAGCCGGCCCCGGTGGCGGCGGGGTAATGTCCTGGTCTACCAACTGAGAGGTCACGGGTTCGATTCCCGTCTGGGTGGATTTTTCTCCATCCAGGGCTTGGCTGTATGTAATTGTCTTCAATGTAATGTATGTAATGTAAGGGTTAGGTGGAAGAAGGGACTATTTAGTCTCAACCTCGCCCAATTAAGTCGATAATAAATAAATAAATGGGTCAGGTGCAAGTGAGGAACGGAGAGTCCAGATGGGTAATGTTAGGAAGAGGTGTAAGGCAGGATTGTCCATTGTCACTGGTACTGTTCGACGTGTATGTGGAGGAAATGGTTAAAGAGGCATGGGAAGAACTGTAGGTAGGAATGAAAGTCGGAGGGGAATTCATAAAATCAGTTAGGTTTGCTTTAGTTTGTCAGTCAGCCAAGGGATTGCAAGCATTGCTGAGTGAATTGGAAATTCAGTGCGGTAGATACGGAATGGGAACCAATATTAATAAAATGAAGGTTATGTGATTTTCCAGTAAGAAATATGCTAAGCTAAACATTAAAATAGGAGGGCAAAAACTAGAGCAGGTAGAACAGTATGTATCTCGGAAGTGATTCGGACCAACATGGTCAAAATAGTAGGGATCTGAGAAGAAGAATTGCACTTGGGAAAGAGGCCTTCACAAGGAGAGAGTTGTTGACAGGGACATTGATTAAAGATGTTAAGAAAAGAATCCTCAAAACTTTGATATGGAACATAGTTACAAACAGCGTGGAAACGTGGTCACTAAATCAGGAGGATAGATGTAGATTGGAGGTTTTTAAAATGCCAGTTTAGAGAAAGAAGGAGAATGTGAAATTGACCAAAAGGAAAACAAATGAGGAAGTACTAGGTATAGTGGGTGAGGAGAGGGTTTTGTTGGGAGAAATCCTAAGGAGGCAGGAAAAATGGATGATGGGTGTATTGATCGGCAGTGGGATGTTGAAGACTGTAACAGAGGGGAGAATATTGGGCAAACAAGGAAAGGGCAGGAACAGGATAGGGATGTTGGACAGTGTATGGATGTTGGACAGACTGTTTGAGACCTGGTAACTATGGGCTGTGTGTCATACCTGGCAGTGGGGGTGGCAAGGCTTCTGTGATCATATGAAACTTTGCCAAGTGGAATCAGCAGAAGTACCAATGAAGAAGGCACCAAAGAGGATTGAACCAGTTGGAATAGGGACTTGAAATGTTGGGAGTATATTGAAGACAGGGAAATTAGAAAATATAGAGGGAGGTGGAGAGAGGAAATTTAGATATTAGGGCTTTGTGAAGTGAGAGGAAAGGGTAACAAGGATTACTGGTACAGTAGCTAAGAAAGTTATATACAGCAGAGGAGTGGCAATAGTAACAGAAGAATAGTAAACAAACAGCTGGTGAGAGAGAATATTAATAGAAAAAGCTGATTCAACTAATAGTTTATTATAATTATTTCATTGCACTGTTTTTACCCATCATTTCTAATGAGAATTGGAAGTGAAAATTCTGTGTTGGAAATAAGCTGTGCTATTAGGGTGATTAATTTTCCTGACTTCAATAATAAATATTTTCCATAATATAAATGACATTTAAGATAATGGAACTTCATTCAAATAGAAGTTTTCACAGTTTTAATGATTATATACAATAACTTATATGTTGCAGCATCAAAAACATTTTTGTACTTATTAATGAAACCAATTAAGTTAGCAGCTTCAAAAATTAGTTCTGAGTACCATATACAAATGTAGAAACCAGCAAAATAAGCAAAGCAGTGTTAATTTTGTTAGTTATTTGCAAGGGGAGGTCATTGAAAGCTAAGGTCATTTGTATCGTTAGGAATGGATGGCTAATTCAGGAGTAGGATTTTCAGGGAATTGAGAAATGGCAGATAGAAACCTGGAATTACAATTGGCCTTCTCTCAATGAAAGATACCAAGGATCCAT